>CABFVX010005528.1:0-49911 GCA_902151425.1 Timema shepardi | reverse complement strand
CCAAAGAGAAACATCAGAAATAAACATTTTTTGAATTTGGGCTAAAGTTACCTTGACTGGGCTAAAGTTACCCCATCTTACGGTATGCAGTATTTTGAAGCAAAATATTTAAGAATTTCGGAATTTAATTAAAAATATGTTGTTTTTACCCAAAAGTTAAGGTTTTGTTCATTTAGGATGGTTGATGATAATAATAATAATAATAATAATAATAATAATATCATATATTAAAATACTTTTGGTGTCATATTGAAACATTATTTTGGATATTTAGGTTCTTCTGTGAACCAGGCGGATTTTCTTTATTTTTTTAACTTAACCAATATAGATTAATTTTACAATTTTATTTTACTAACATTGTAAGCTTGCTTTCTTATGTGTGTGTTAAAAATATTAAAAAATAGAAAAAAATATTCCCGCACACACAGTGTACATGCTTAATTAATAGCTTTATCATACTCGGCAGTTTATAACCAACATAAATAATTTTACCTCAATTTGTCCCGTTAGAAATCGCAAAATGTCAAGCCAGAATTTATCATGGAAGATCCGTAGCACCTTGTCACAGAGCAAGTGTGGACGACTGGCATTGTTTTTATATGAACGTAAATAAAACTACCAAGTGAGAGAGAGATACGCTAATTATAAATTACACTGTCAATGCAAGTCAAAATATAAATATTCAAATACAAAAAAACAAAGTATATAATATACAATTGAAAATTAACACTAATTACAAAATATATACTAAGGGGAAAACATTATTGAAAATAATACAAATGAATTTGAAAACGCAAAATCAGTCGAGAAGAACAGGCCAATCTATATAACAAAAATATTTAGTTTAACTAATGAAGAAAAGAAAAATCTCTACATGAACACAACGAAAAATATAGAATTTAAAATGGAGTCAGGTACTGGTAATGTGTTTGGTGGGTTTAAAACAATTTAAAAAATCACTTGATGAAGAAAAATAAATATGTAACTAATAAATATTAAAATTTATTTTAAAAATAAATACACTTTCAATACAGTGAAAAATAGAAATAAAGTGATTTTATATAAAATTAATGAAAAAGAGTAAAGTATATTTTGACTGGTGTGAGCTCTAGACAAATATGTGAGCACTTCGGTGAAGGGAAGAAACACCATACCAAAGATTAAAAATAAATAATTAGGGGTTGACACTGGGATAGTAATTAGTTTGGTGGTAAGATATTTTCACTATGTGCTGCCACCTATGTATTATAATAGTACCTGTAGTAATATGAGTACCAGTCTTGGTGGCTCAATTATCATTTTATTTGCATGTTTATTTGATTTCATTTAATTATTATTATTAAAATTTTGTGATTTTTTATTTATGTGTTTTGCGAATGTTGCTGCATTAATACATTCACTAATATTTCGATTTAATTTTGCATGTCGCTTGTGATATGCATATTCCTCAATTTGGTCTAATTCGCAGTCTTCAGCCGGAAATTCCACTAAGGGTAGTGTAAATAAAGATAAGGAAATTTTATTCTTACCCTTTTTGACGTATATAAGTTTTGCTTGAGCTACTTCTGTCATTAAATGTAAGGTTGTACTATAGAATATAAACTCACCTTTTAAGATTTTCCCCCCTCTTTGAACAATGCACATGATTAATCTGTTTTCTTTCAAGCTTCCCATTTTGATGGGGGCTAAAGAGGAATAGTTTAGTGGTGTTGAAAAACTAAGCTCACCATTCTCTTTGGTATTCTCTCTTTTCCGTTCTCATTATTTAATCATATCATCCAGTCTTGCTTTATCTAGTATCTTATGTAGGTACCTAATCCCTGAATTCCAACTCTTTTCTAGATAACTTATTCCTTGTCCTACTTTTCTTCATAACAGCTAAGTTGCTCCTCACACACTTCATTAACATTGCCTCCACTTTCCTAGTCTCTCTTACATATTTTAATATCCATGTTTCTTCTACATATGTGACAGTGGGTACAAAGAACGTCATATACATCACTTCCTTATATATGTCAAGGGCACTTATCTTCTTCATGGCAAGTATCTTACACACCTGTAGAATACCCCCTTCCCCCGCTCTCTTTTATTAGCTACTCTCTACTCCCATCATTCACCTTAATCATGCTTCCAATATGTTTACACTCTGTACCTTTCTCAGGTTCACCCCATCCAACTTTGTAGTTTACTATAGGCCTTATCGTCTTCCTTGTCAATACTATCACTTCAAACTCCACCATGGTGAATTTCATTATAAACTCTTTCACTTCTTTATTACATTCCTGTATACTTACTCTTACTTCTGTTTCCTCCCTGGGTTTCCTTGCCATTTAAAAAAATGTCCATTACCATTACAGATAATAATGGTGGGAAAGCACCTATCTGCTTCAATCAATTTTTTTATTTTGAACCACTCCGTTCACCCCTTCTCCATCTGGACACAACTCATGTTATCGTCATACATACTCTTCACTCTCATTACAACTCCTCTTTTCACTCCAGCCTCCTCCATTGTTTTCCAGATTTTATTTTTATCTATAATTTTTATGCCATCTCCACGTACAAAAATATCATCACCAAGTCCTTCCCAAATTTATATCTTTATTCCGGTACCATCAGTTATCGTTGAGCGAAGAATAAGTATTTTGGCATATATGCCTTATTCCCGTATAATTCGTACACCTCTTCCTGTCTCCTTTCTTAAATATCAGTATTGTAATTCCCTTCTTCCAGTACCTTATTTTCCTTTCATATTACTCTCAACATCTTGTATAACTATTGTATTCCTGCAGCTCTTATCATTTCCACATTTAGTAGGTCCAAACCTAGTATTTTCCCTGTTTAATCTTCTTTAGTGCATCCTCCACCTCTTTTCATATACGACACACTCTCTCCTATTCTGTTAATTCTTTATGCTTCTTCGCTTCACTCTTGTCATTTTGCTCTCCTGGCTTGAATGTTTTCTCAAAATATCCCTTCCATGGTTTCTTTTCTTCTTGTGTCTTCATTTTTCTTCCTTCATCCATCAATCTAGATTTTCTTTTCTGTTTCTTCTGGCTATACAACACCTTATTTCCTTCCAATCCCTTTCCAGCAGCTCTGTCCATATTGAATCCAATACCTTACTGTACCATACACTTCACTCTTTTCTCTATCTCCCTATACTTTTCCTGTTTCTCCGTTCCTATTCTTAAAACTCCTTTTGAATGCTTTGTTCTTCTTTTATACTGCTTCCTTTTTTCATTTAATTTATTTGAGGTATTTAACATGCACTTTCTGAACCAACCGATTATATCAGCACAATACTTATATACCAATTTAAAATCAGAACAGACACATCAGCTAGACCCTGGCCGTTAATTCACCTTTGTTAAGGAAACTCACATTTCCCCAATACTAAATTTTTCGACCTTGCTGTGAATCGAACCCGGGACCTTTAGATAAAAAGGCAGACGTTATACCAACTGAACTAAGGTTTTTCCACAATGACACTGCTCACATACCTTCTCGGCATCTTCCAATAACCTTTATCACCTCTATACTTAAAATCTTATCCTTGGGCATTACGCTTCTTGCCTTTCTTAAATACAGGTTTTCTTACCTTTTCATTCTTACACCCCCCCACCCTTATCCGTTTTCTTACTTTTCTCCGAAATTCCCATTCCACTATATCTGCCATCAGCAATCTGTTGTCACTATCTAGTATCTTGAAAAACACTTGGTATACCTTAATGTTTACACACTATCTAGACACACACTTGGTATCACCATAAAATGTATGGTCATTTTCTTGTCCATAAAGAAGTTCTCTATTTTAGACCTTTGCTCTCAATTCCAAATGTATCTAGTAATTTTATAGCTTTCCCCTTTCTTTTTATACCAACTGTTCACCACTTTCATTCCATCACATGTATAGCGTTCCAGTAGCCTTAATTTCCCTCTCGCAATCCATCATGTCCTAAGCTTCCTTGTTTCTCTCTCGCAATCCACCATGTCCTAACACCAAGTCAAAACATTCTCTTTTTTCCAAATTGGGCACTAAGCTATCCCATCATCACTTGCTTTTATATACCCCAAGTACATTTCTAATCTTTCCTTCTCTTTCAAAGAGCTTCCAAATTTCGATACGTACACCTGCAGCAATTCCATATGTTTTCCTTTAACCATAATTATAATTTTAACAATTAGATCACCTAACAATAATAAACGAAAAAAAAAACTACAATAATGATCTCCCTTAAATTGAAGAATTGCAAGGTGAGGAAACAATAGCAAGATTTATTGATCACTAGAAGTTTATTTAAAGAAGGTACAGGAAATATGAGATAGAAACATAAAGGGAACGAGCACAATATGGCTTTTACAATGAAAACAAGAACATCGTTTACGCTTTACACTACTGTAATTGGACAAAAAGGTATTGGCTCCTCTTGAAGAAAATCGATCGTCAACACCCAATACAGGTTTCATTCTACCAGAATTCATCAGTGGGGATTGTGAAATGTGCAACACAATTTCCTTAAGAGGAAACCAATAAAACAAAAGGAAGGAAAACCTCCTTTAGCATTGCTTTAGGGGTGAAGTGGGGGTGGGGGGTAGGTTCTCCCATCCCCTTAGGTAATTGAATGGCCTTATGGAGATAGAAGTTTATCTAAGAAAAAAAATTTAAAAAATAGAAACCATTATGTGACAAAGTTTATCCCACAAGTTCTTAAAGTCACAGGTTTTATTAATTTACATGAAATCATAATGATTTTTTTTTAAATAGAACATTAGGAATATTTTGCTTTTACAATTTGTTTGGGTTATCTTCAATCAACAATAAATAATCTAAGAAAACAGGATGAGGTGAGGAATTGTAACCAATATTTTACAGAGAAATGATAGCATGAAATGAAGGGAAAACAGCGACCATTGTATCTAGATTGTTAACTATTGTTGATTTTTGATAAAAACTAGCTGGTGTACACGTTCTTCAAAGGAGAATATATAAAGTCACTTTGTTCGTTTAACTATTTTCAACAGGGAAAGAAACCAATTCTTAAATTATGTTACGATATTAATCCTTTATTGGTTTAAATTGTGTCACAAAAAGTTAAAAGTAGGCTGGCATAATGTCAAATTATAGATAATCTAAACATAGTATTAAAAGCTGAAATTTATTTTGAAGACTAAATTATAAATTCTCTATGCACTATATTTGAACTCTTGATTATTGGTGCTAATAAAAAAAAAATGTGATACAGCATAAGTAATTGGTTTTTAAAGATTTAAAACAAACTGAAGTTATATAGTATGGATGGACGGGAATGGCATTTTTATATTGGAACGGGAAATAAGCTAAAATATCGGGATCAGGACGAGAAATTATAAAAATGACGCTTTAGATTTATTCTAGATTAAAAATGTTTGTTGCTTTTATACTAATATGGTAATACTTGTAAAATATTTGAAATTATTTAATATAATACAAATAATATATCATAAAACATAAAAATAGAAATAGGGGTGTGCAAATAGCATTTATTATTTAAACCAATAGCAAAATTTTGGACAAATATTGAATAAAACAAATCAAATAATTTTAATAAATTATTTCTATCGTCTAACCTTTTAAAAATGGTGTTTTATATTTAATTACCCATTGGAAGGGTGCAAAAAAGAAAAATATATATTTTTTACCCGTCTTAAATGTTCTCTATTTTTTAATACCTCTTAAAAGGCTATTTCGGTTTGATCGGCTTAAATATTCCCTAGGTTTGTTACCCTTTAAATAAACTTTGTGTTTGATTTCTCTCTCTTTAGCGCCCCTTTAATATTCTATAGAGTTGACACCATTTATAGGTTCTTGATTTAACATCCCTGTAATCTTTACTCTTCGTTTGGTTGCAAACATCCTGCAGGTGGACGCTCATAAATAGTTGACCTTGACAAGCTACTTCCTTCCCCTATTTCTATGCCCCAAAAGATGGCAGAGTATAATATAGCGCTGTCCTTCTCTAAATCTTTCAAACTCTCTCACTTGCTGAACCTAACAAAATAACTGTTGATAGAGAGAGCACATTGACCCAGAGATTTCCAACTTGTTTGTCTCAGCACAGGCAGTAAAATACCGGCTCCAAGTTTGTTACAGAGCAAAGATGACCGTCTCCAATAAAGATTGAGCCATTAGTACCTGCTGTAAAAATAAGCGGGTTTTATTTCCCGCCCAACACTCGGGAATGGATAAATTCTTGAAATTTTTCCGAGGGCTCGAGATCCCATGTACCACTAACTGTAAGTTTATCGTTTAGAACATTTCTAGACTAATTAAAAAATAATAATTTTAAATCCGCCATAGTAAATGTTTGTTCTTTGGACTTTTCTAGAGAACATTATCTTAAAACTACCAGCATGAAACTCTAGCCCACCCTCCTCAATTTTACAAATCTTAGTTATAAAATTAAAAACTTTACTATTTTTCTAGTTATCTAGGGTATGTAAGCCATTCATGTTGCTGTTCATTTTTATGATTCACCAAAAGTATTGAAATTCATCTGAATATTTATCTATATAAATTGTAAGACCAAATCAAATAAAGATATTCAACATTACTCAAGTGTAAGTTTTATTTGTTAAAGAGAAATGATTATTTAAAAAAACATAAAATATAGTTTCTCTTTGGACTAAAGATGAAATATATAATGTAAAAACTCTTTGGAGTGCAATTGATTTGGCGATCAAGTAGGGCAGGAAAAACAAAATGAATTCTACATTCAATAGGAGATAATGACAATTTCTTATGTGGCTTGGACATAAAATTAGACAAAAAAAATTTATTTGATTGTAATAGGAAATGTAGCCGATGTGTTAACCGGATGTCCAAGCTATAGCGATGAAAATGTTTAGCACAATCTGTAGATTAGTTTGGGAGTGATTGAGCAACAAAGACACATTTCATCTTGAGACATAAGGCGTATTTAGATGATTAAATTGTGAATTAAGAGATGCAACCAAAATACTTTTGAGCAAGCACCCAATGTATGTGTATAGTAATAAATAATTAAGATTCAGAAAATATATTTCAATTTCAGTATATATATACAATATTCAGTATAGTTATTTCATTCACACTAATTTTACAATTTTACAGTTTTAAAACTATTCATATCTTAAACTATACATATCTAAAACTATTAAATAAATAGAATGTGTACTTTTTATATTACATGTTCTATTTTCACAGCAGAAAGATAAGGTCTGATGATAGCCAATGTTTGAATCACTCTAATTCATTATCTATCAATTCCCATTAGTAGTGGTGATTAATTTTAAGAGAAATTCAAACTAGTTTAATAAATACCAAATGCTTTAATATCTTTTAAGGTATTAGAAGAATACAACTCAAAACTATGTTAAAGTACAAAATCCACTGAATGATCAAATTGTTAATAAATAAGAGCATAAACATGGTGAATATAGTCAGCCAGTAATGACATCAGTGCACAGTAAAAAAAGAAAAAAAAAGTGAAATTTGAGAAAACTAACATTTAGAGATTAAAAAATTACCTGATTTTTTTTAAGAGATTATTAATACTTCACACTGTGTAGTTTTCAAAATTAATGTATTTCTAAAATGTGTTTATGACCTTTTACAACGCAAATATATCAATCAACCTAAGTCAACACACATTTTGTATTTAAAATTAAGAATAGCAGAAAAGGTAAATAAAAAAAATAGACCATTTTACTTACCCAACAAAATACACGTATTATTCCTCAAAAAGTGAAATGCAAGCAGTGAAACTCAATTCAATCATTTTGATTCAAGCACCAAGCCTACCAGCGAGCTACTTTAAATCCATTCATTGAAAACTATTACATCTTTAATAAATCACATTTAAGTTGTTTCAAATCATGTTTAATGATTTAAAATAAAACATAATATACTGTAGAAGTAGAGAAATTACATGGAGATTTGTTTAGATATTAAGTTTGTTGAGTCATAATTTGGAAAATCACACCAAGTCCCCGACTGGTATTCAACAACTGAATTTTGTGTTAGTGACAATTAAATGCAATGCGAGAACCATTTCCTAGCTCACAATGGCACATGTATTAGTTGGCTTTCTTTAAAGTATTCACCACTTGAAAGGCCGTAGCTTTAAGAGCAGGGAGTCAAAACCAGAAACGCTAAATAAAAGTGAAGCCTAGAAATACATTTAAGACATACACATATTTACAGTCAAATTACAGAATTTATTTCAATATTCTCTAGACAAATTAATAATAGCTATTTGGATCTATCAAACCAACATTAAATAATGTAATATATATTTATTTCATTTGGATGATAGCAATTCATTTGTAATTTAAATTAATCTATTTTTAAATATTAAACACAGTAACTCATTTTATAAAACTTATGAGCTGTGGCAAACAAAATAAATAAATGGTATCATGTTCAAATGACACCCTAAATTCTAAATAAACCGTTCAATTACAAGGTGTCTATCAAGTTAGGTAAAACAATTATTTCATGACCTATACATTAAATAAACAGTTCAATTAAAAGGTGTCCATCAAATTATGTAAAACATAATTTCATAACCTATACACAAATATTCATGAAAAAAAAGAGAGGAAGAAAGAATGCCCACCCACATCCTTATGACCCTCATGAACAGAAAGCCAATTCATGACTTGTTAATAATTTTCATGACCAAAAACTCATTTCATGACTATTTTTATTAACCTTCATGACCAAAAACTCATTTCATGAATGGTAGACACCCTGAATTATCTAGCTTCTGAGTTATTTCCCTTTGATCTTTTTTTTTGTATGAGTAACATTTTTAATGGTAGTAATTGGTAGAATTTTTAAAGAATTAGATTTGAACCTAAATAATCAACAAAAAGAACAGAGACCATTATTTTTTTAATTGGAACTTTTTAAATGTTTGTTTTAAGTATCAACCAAGAACCTGAACTACTAAATATTTGTTTTGTTCCATGTTTTAGAGTTTAAAACTATTTTAAGTTACAGCAAAGTCAATTGCGAAAATAATTATGAGAGCATCTGAAAGGTCTCCACAGTTAGATTAAGGTGTTGAGCAGTGGTTTCTGACCCTTTGCAGTGTTTGACCCTAATTTTTGTCTTTAGGACCGTTTCGACCCTTTGATAGCTTAAAAGTGTATGTATCTTAGTTTTTAAATTATTAGTTTCACTGAATCTTACAATCTGTTCAGGCTTACCATATTTGGAGTAGGGAGAATTTAAAGTGTGGAAAGAGAAGGGAGACATTATTTGGGAAAAAATTATCCCCAATACCCCTGGTCGGAATTTTGATCCTGACATCACCTACAAACCAAACAAGCGTGATATTAAGTCCACAAGATTGATTTAATTACTATGAATTGCTTATATTATGATCATAAGAATGCAACTGAGTTGTTTCAAAATAGTCAACGAGCCCAGTAGATATTTTGGGAGTCATGCTTGAAGCATCACTCCCCTAGATACGAAACTGCCAAAGCAAACTAAGTCAGCAAGAAACTGTCATAGTTGAGTAACCAAAAAGCAGCTAAACAGTAACTTAACAGATTTATTATTTTAATCACTTATACTTCTATTTGAATTTTGCACTTTTATATTATCATTATAATCACTTTAATAAATAAACATAAAGCTTTAACCTCAACATCATAACGACACCACCCAAAACATGCTGCAACCTCCAGGTTGGATATCACTGGTGTGCAGTCTAGTTGTGAGAGGTCTCGCTGAGGCAGTTTAATATGAGAAGCTGGATAGGAGAGTCTAATTTGAAATATTAAAAAGGCAAGCTCATAACAAGTGGTCAGAGTGTTAAGTCTGAATTGTGAAATGTTTGAGAATAGTCTGGTTTAGGATAGGGTTGGAATTAGCTAAATTCACATGGGTGTGTGCCTGCAAACAAACACAAAGATAGGTGTGGTCAGGCTAAGCAAGGAAAAAAAACACTTTTTAAGTGATTAATCATTAAAAAAACTTTTAAAGAGAGCCATTAGGTGATCATGTCACTAAATGTAAAGCAAGTCTGAATATGTTTAATATAACATATCAAATTAACTTCAAAATGGTTTAGATATTTTCTAAGGCTTCGCTGTGAGTGTAAACAGACCTAAATGTAAATCAAACCTACCCAACAATGCTTTAGTATAAAATAGTACCTAAGGTTCTTAAAAAATTTGGTCCCCAAAATAGTAAAACCCTAGGAAAAAATTAAAGTAAAAGAGACTTGGTGGAGAAACACAGTACCTTCAACCAGAGGGAGAAAAATGAAATAATTCCCAATCTCTTCATTTTAACCACCCAGGAAACCATTTATTAATTAAATCAATTAGTTTTTTATGTGAAATATATATAAAATAGTGTTCAACTTCATTCCATCAGTTAAAAGAAACAATAAAAGCTTTCTTTAATATGTTAATGAACACACTTATTTTAGCATTGAGTCTTACTACTCGTTCGGGTTATATACCTAATTGGTGAATACTAGTCTACAGGTGTAGATGTGTTTGATGCAACCCTTAAAGTAAGGATATGTAAGAGTCTTTGACTATCAGGTTTAGAATAAATTTAATGTTTATGACTGGTTTAAATATGCTTGTTAGTCATCTTACTAAGAATCTACAATTGATTTGAACCATACATATATTCTAGAAACAGCCTCAATATCTTCATTGATTTATTTCTTTAAATAAATCAATATCTTCATTGATTTATTTCTTTAAATAAAGATCTCATTGCCATCACTCTTTGGAAACCTCCCCGATTTCTGATGTAGAATTAACTTAACTAGTCTGGCACTCACACAAAACATAAGCAAATAATACAAAATAATATAACTTAGTTTGCCATAGCAAACACCTTGTAATCAGACAGTTATAACATTTCTTGATAATATTTCTCATTCATGTTCAACAAAGAATAAGAGTTTCTATATGATGTACAAGCTCTAGAAATAAGTGTAATACTAATATTGTGATTCCTCTTCTTAAAAATAAGAAACACAAAACATGAATTTCAGCTTGTAATAATAATATGAATATAGATTTCCCTTTAACAATGGAAATAATTAATATTAAATATATCACACAGAAAATCAGAAATGTTGAAATCTATAAAATATATTAAATGCAAAACAATATGAAATATATCGCCGCAAGTATTGGTGAAATTATCCAATGTGTTCTGCAAGCAAAATGTGCATTTGTGATTATTAAAAAATAGAGCTTATTTAGAAGACATAAATAAATACTACTATCATTAGCTGTGTAAGTAACCTGACATTTTAAAACATTACATACAAAATTAGCAGTGTAACTAAATTTGTTGAGAAATAAATTAGATTTGAGAATGAATCAACATTATATAAATATAAAACATTAATATTTCCTAAAGATAATGTTTCAAAGCAGCTTAACAGAACCAAAGAGAATTATAATAATATTGAATATAAAACAGAGAGAACACAAATTTTAAATATAATTTAGGACAGCGCCAAGTTGCTTAGATATTAAAAGTCTTTGATTATAAGCTGATGAAAGCAAATAAACAATGCAATGGAAAGGTGTAAAATAAAATTATTTACTAAAATCTCATCTGCTTTAAACAAGCACTGTAGTGAGAATAAATAGATAGTGCGTAAACATAAAATATTATAATTTTCAAAAGCTAATATAATTTGAAATAGCTTAAGTAAAACTGGAAAAATTGATTATAATGAGACCAAATTTACAATAGTTGATCATTTCAAATAGATGAGTCAATGTAAATATTGGTGTTTAAACAACAAGTGATTTACATCATTATACAAATCTGACATTTACTGCATGCACACAATATATACACTTTAAATACCACACTCCACTTGAATCTAAAATCAAAAGAAATGAGGTCTACACAAAATCAATAATTGAACTGAAGAAATGTTTTCAAAAGGCGAGTTTTTGCGATTGACTTGGTTACGTCTTGGCATCAAGTGATCTCAACCAAGTGGTTCTGAGCAAGGTGGAACATGAAAATGACTGAGTTGTTTATCATTAACAAAAATGCTGGGTGAGGGAAAGTAGATCAAACAGCTGGCAAGTTAATTAATGTAAACCTACATGTACTGCAAATCGACAGAAAATGAGCTATTAAATTTTATTCTTAGTTAGATTGATGTTTATTTTAACTAGGCCTAATATTTACACAACATTCCAAGCTAAACATATCCTGCCAAAAATAACCTATAGAAAACCAAGTATGTATGAAGAGTAAATAGGCCTATCTAGAGCTAATACACTATTTATTTTATCCATAACTAAAAGGTCTTAATTACCTACTTACTGTAATATATTTCTAGTTGTAATTGCTGACCAATTATATACACATATAATTATTAAAATCCATTGATTATGAAACCATACTAGTTTGATAACATAAGGAATAATAATGTTTTGAGATGGGTATACAATTCTCAGTGCATTGGCTGATACTAGGCTATTTAGTTTGGTCAAGGAAAGCGTTACCGAACCGAGGTCTGGTAATATCTCGGTCATAACCACTCACAGCCAGACATAATACTAGGAGCGTGAAAACGCACTGGTCTTAAACATTGGTACATCAATCGCGAAAACACGCCTAATATGTGTTTCAAATTAACTGGGATCTCCCTAATAGAAAATCATGTAATAATGATTGTTTTGGTTTTTAATTATATTTCATTAGTGATGCAATTATGGAAAATTGTTTATTTTTTATCATCCAATAAAGACCAGAAATCTTACATGGTTGGAATACATACTTAAGTGAAATTTAATGAAACTGCACAATATTTTCATATATCATAATATAAAATTACAAAAAAATAAGAGTTTCTTAAACAATATATTTATTTACATATTATGGAAGAACGTGACAAACGAATATTGTTTGACATCCTATTAGAAAGAAATCATTAATTCAAACACCAGGGTGGCTACAAAACATATTTTACAAAATTCCCCGACTTTCCAGGGAACATTTTTCAATTTTCCCTTACTACTTTTTTCCAGTTTTAGTGGTGGAAGATGACTTTTGTTATTATTGATCTCATATTAAAAAAAATAATTGTATATAATGAACATAAACAGTTTTATCTGTTATTTAAAAAATCAAAATGTTATTTTATTTAGGTATTATGAACTTTTGTTTTAGTGTTTGATTGCGAAATTAATGGGATATTTTAGACTTATTTTTTAATTCCTTGACTTTTTAGTTAAATTCCCTTAAATTTCCCTGTTTTCCCTGTCATACAAAAATTCCCTGACTTTTCCAGGTTTTCCCTGTCTGTAGCCACCATGAACACTGAAAGAACATCAATTTCAAAATCTATGAATTTGAACAATTATGTAAATCAAGTGATAATGAAGAAAGCTGACCTGAAAGGATAGTTTGGTCAGGCCTAGATAGGGACAAACACACCTCTCTCATAATTTCTTCTTTTCCCACCCCCAACACATTTTTAAACTATCAAAAATAAAACCCTTTTTCATATAAAGAGACACATACATAAATAACAAATAAAACACTAATTGTATTATATGGAAGAAGGTATCTTCTTTCATATAATACAATTACCTCATAAAGCAGAAAGAGGTTTTCCTTATGAAGAAACATAAAACACAAAGAAAGACATGGGATTACATGCTTGAAGAATTTTTTTAAAAACTGTATAGTTGTGGAAAGTGTAAAGAAGTTGGAATTGTGAAAAGTGTAGGAAGAAATGAAGAGGGAAGTGTTTTTGACTATCTAGGCCTAACCAAACTATCCTTCCCAGTTGGCTTCCTTCACTTTCACCTACTTTACATTAGTGTAGTGTTTCTACACTCTTATTATACATTTTCCAGCAATAATTCATTTTAAAATCTATCGATTTAATTTTATCTTACAATATGAAGAAAAAAATGCACATAAAATAGTTAATGTGATTTAACATGTATGGAATATAAGCATTTTTAAACACAGGAGAGCTTGCTTATATTATTCAAACTTATGGGGCTTAAATAGCCAAGCTATTATATTTTTTGATTATGGTTATAGCCGCAACTGTTTTTGTTTATTTCAATAGCTGTCATATTAAATTAATTTTGATATAAGATAATGGAATATAAAGGAGATATTTAGTTGATAGTGTAGGTATGGAAAATAGTTTTTCTCAAACTGAGCACACTAAAACAATAACATCTAAGTTTTAAAATTAGATCGATATGAAATATATTTATACACATACACACACAATACATGTTCGTATAACTATAAATACAAACATATAGGTGCATGTGTGTTTTATGGAATAGTGTTTAAATCAAACATAATAATTGACCTAAGTCTGTAACGTAGGAACCTAAGCATGTTTCATTCAACAACACTGATGTCCCTTGAAATGAGTAGCCACTATATAATTGCACAAGTCACTTTGTCAGCAAACCTATCACCAAACAGATATATATTAATGGCATCTCCATTTAGGAACAACCTTTAGACAAAGTTTGCTGAGTCTAGTGCCAGTGGACAGTTTCTTTTATTCTTCTAATGTTTCTCCTAAGAACTGGAGAATGGCACTTTTTGTTGGACTAAACAGCAACACCTAAACAAATAAATCAAGTTAGAGGGCAAAATTAAAAATACAATATTCTGATAGTTCAGCAATAATCAAATATGAGCTACCAAAACTCAAAACAATAATATGTAATAATGTCTGAAAAGTGAAGGTAAATTGAAATGCCACTATGTTATGTCATTTGTATTGTTTAAAAGGAAACAGTATTTAATCTTGTGTTGTAACCAGTAATTATGATTTTACAGTGATAAGATTATACTTTGGTGAAACATGTTGGTGTTTGAAGAAATAGTAAGTTATTGAAACAAAAATTGTATTTAATTAACTAACTATAAGCGTTGTTTCTAGCACAAAATAACAATTAACAAGAAGACCAAATTCCTTTTTGGGTCTTATCTTCCTTCTCGAACTGAGTACCTACTTGAGCAGAGGAAATACCCCCACCACTCTATTACTTTCCCTACTCTGGCATGTGCCACTCTTATGGTTGATTGGTTTTCTGTATTCTGAATGACAAACAAAGCAGAGACCTGTCGGCTGCCTCTACCTGAAGTTTTGGGCTCACAAAGTGTTTGAATCAAGGCTACATTGAATAAGCTTTGTTCCTATATATAATAATAAAAGGAAGTGTTTGCCTATGTGTGTGTTTGTTTGCAATACCCAGCCAAATCTACGGCATGCAGGGATCTAAAATTTTTAACATATGTGGATGGAAGGGGGTCCGAATGCATCCCGAAGCCGGATTTTTAAATTTATGATAGCTTTTTAGTTAGCCTATTTTTAACAAATTTTTGAAGAATCATGGGCAACGCCATGTGGGATTGCTAGTTTCTAATATACACTACTTAGAAAACTGCTTTATTTTCCCAGTAAATTGAAACAGTTTAAAATCTGTGTTTAATGAAAACATAGTGACTAATTATATAATATAGTGATTCTCTAGAACTTTAAAATCAATTGGAAAGTTATTCATGCACATTCTACCTCGAGGCTGTAAATTAATCAAAATATGATAAATATTAGTCTCCCAACGGGAATCAAACAATTAGCTTAGTAAGAGTATGCGCTAAGTATTCGGCTCAATTATCTAGAGCAGCGGTTCCCAAACAGTGGTACGTACACTTATTCCAGCTAGTACGTCATGAGAAGGCAAACAAAACAAGCAAATTCAAGTTGTAAAAAGATAATGTCTCATAAAATACCATAAATATATTCCGACCAAGTCAAACCAAGAGGAAAAGAGATTTAAACAATTGTTGGAGGGGTAAATACAAGTGTTTTTTTATATTTCTTTAATACCTGTGCCCTATTATCCGTATTGATTGAGTATAAATGTTAAATAATGATAAATAAAAACTGTTAATCTATAAATAGTGTTGTGTCATTATATTCCTGGGCACCATTAAAATGTACCTAAATATTAAATATTCAGCACGATCTTGGTGGCACTTCAACATACGGAAATTTTGTGGGTGGTACGCCATTCAACAAGTTCGGGAACCAACGATTCTAGAGTTTAGATAAATGTGTAAAAATAAAGGTATAGCCTCTATTCATATATTCATCATTTGATAAAAGTACTTAGTATATTCAGGAGCTACTCTCAAAACGGTGTAGGCCAATCACGTAGGTATGTACCAATGGAAGAATTTATTTTTACATTATACACTTTTCGGACTGATTTAAAAGTTTTTATTGTAGTGTTGGACTTGGGTTAAGTCTTCCCCCATTGTGTAAAAAATACACATTTTATCATAGCTTTTATTAGAAAGCATTACTGTTAAACACATTTTGGAGAGGCACGCTCTAGTTGCAGTTGAATAACGCTTTTGTTTCTTATTGCACTAGATCACAGAAACATACCACAATTATATAGAAATATCTATTAGGCATTAAAATAAAATCGATTTTTAATCGTTTTACTGTAGGAAAAGTGTAAAGCTGCAATAATTCTGGAAGTCATTACTAGAGCTGGGATTTATATGTAAATACATATCTATTCCTCACCATTTAGATGTTCATAAAATAGAAATCTCAACGAATCACCATATCGTGGGCTTGATCAGAAACTCATTAAGTCAAAATTCTTAATTTGTGAGAAATTAAATTTTTATCTGTTTATGAGTGAATGATACTTTTCCTTTTTTTTTTCTTTCGAAAATCATAAATCAAACTTAGACAATTTAAAAAAAATAATATTAGAAACATACTTTAAAACATAAGTGTCAATAATTTTTTTTGTGACTTAGTGATTCAATTATGATTTCGCGAGATTTTCCTGATTAAAAATATGTATTATAGAAGGTTGATTCAGTGACCGTCATTATTTTAGAATCATGATAACTACTGGTTAAACTATTTATTTTAATAACCACTCAAAATTTGTTTTTAAAGGTCTTGAATCATAACTCAAGATTTATTACTGATCTAAACAAATTATATCCACTTAAAAATACAATTTGATGTTTACTTGTTCAAATGTCAAATAAATGACATAATTGGAGTACAGTTAGAAAACCAACAAAAGGAACACAATTTTTCTCATGTTCATTACATAAAATCTGTTTGTTGAATTTCAAAAATAAAAAGGCATTTTGACAGTCATTCAATTAGAAAATAAATAATACTATATTAATTAATCACTTTAAAAAACACTCTCTCATGGTATTTGACATAATGCCTACTATTTTAAATGCCAAAATAGGAAAGAAAATTAGTTTGACCTAATAATTAAAACTAATTAAAAACTAACTAACTAACTAATTAATTAAAACTTGAATAGATTAAAAAAAATACATTGAAAATCCATAAACAATAGAGTGAGGTTACAAAGTGCATGTTTAAAGGCTAAACTTATAAAAGCATCTTCTTCATTTTCAGAATCTAGAATCCCTGGTTCTGGGACCCTCTCATTGATTTTGCATTTTAGGATGGAACTATACCAAGCATGGTATATTTCTGGAATAACTTTCTTTCGACACAGAGAATAGTTCTTGTTTTTTCTCCTTGCTTATTGGAAGTTGTTTTTTATAAATATTTTGCACAGTGCATTCAGTATCTAGTTGATTTCTGCCACGTTTCCCTACATCAATTTCCTGATATTGTCCAAAGTAATCATACGTGTATTTTATTATATTTGGGAAGTCTTTTGAGAAAAGAAAGCCTTTTACCTTTAACCAACAAACTTTATTATCAGCACTATCAACAGTAGTATTCCTAACATTCTTTGATGCCAGGTTCTTTAGATTAAAAAAAATCAATGAATTTCAATTCCTTGATTTGATAAGGTCCACTCTTTTTGTTTCTGTTCCTCATTGATCTTGCTGTTCTAAAAATTGTCAGACAATCAAGAGGTGAATATACGGGAACATACTTTTGGCGTTTTCTATTGCACTATGAACTGAGTCCACCTGACCACCTTCATGTATGAGTGGCCACGCTCCATAAATTTATACTCAATTATGTCTATATGTGTGTTCTGTACAATGTATAGCATAAAGGCACATATATATATTTGTAGCAACCATGAACCTATTTCTGAGCTTCCTATTTTTCCGTCTAGTTCTGTCCATGCATAACAGTATGCATTATTAGGGGAAGCCAATTCATATATGGTTAAATTATACACATGAGAAATAAAACAAACAAAATAGCCTAAGAAGTAAGAAAATATTATTTCCTAACTCTTGTTTTCATTGATAATGTCGAATGTGCAAGTGTTTACAGGATCAATTTAACTAACCAACTATGTAGTTAGTAAGATTTTTATATCAGCTTTTAAATTATTGACCAAAACAATGCTTAGGAAAACTCACTAAGTCAGTTGACAAGACTTAGTGAAATTTTCTTGACAATAAAATGTTTCTGTTGACTTGGTGAGAATAAAATAATATTTCATTGTTATTTCAAATGATAACAAATGACTTGGTGAGTTGTTCCAAAATGAAGAGCAATTATTTAGCTTTATAATGGTACCAAAATCTAAAAACATGACTTAATGAGTTTTTCCAGCAACCCCATGATATTAGGGTTAATATAATATATGAAATGAAAATAAAATATTATTTGAGTTTCATTATATATATTTTTACATATTTTAACAAGTTTATATATTTCAAGTGGTTTTACATAAAGCTACCAGCTTTGTGAATATTTAATATATTTTTTAATAATAATTATTGAAAATTTGTTGGGTTTCTAAACATTGTTTGATTTGGTTTGGCTTACATAAATCAGCTTAAAGGAATTTTTCAATTAACCAATGAAAAGGGTAAACTCCAACTAGGGTAGTCAAGTGTTTTTCCACTAAGTACAGGCCTTCTCTCCTCACAATGGATCTTTTGATGCATATTTTAAAGAATTTAGCAAACAGATAAATAATTATGGTCTGAAACCTCCCTCCCTTCCAACACACTAGTCCAACGACTTACATTCTTATCTTGTAATATTTCCAAGTAATTTTAGTTTCACATGACGGGTTTAAAGTGAAAGTCTATAACAATAAGCTACCATATTTTATTTTGTTCACCATGACACTAGGTGAGTCTTGCTGAATACAAAATTAAAATAATGGGCTGGGATCAACAACTCCTTCAAAACCGACATTAAAATTATAATGAGTCAAGCTTGCAACAAAAATATGGGACGTTCCATTAAAATCTCAATTGGAGCAACATGTGCGGTACACACTTTGTACATAAAAAAAAATCTGTTATTCGAAGAATCCTTTTTTAAAAAACAAAAATGCAGGTGCCTTCCTTCCAGTTAAAGAAACCAATTATTTTAAGGACTTGTGTAGTGCAATGGTCGCTGCAAACATTCCATCTTTTATATTCCAAGGGCCTGAAATTGCATCCTTCTTGTGACAGTAATGAAAGCGACAAATTCCTGATCAATCAATACTCAGAAAGAAGTATCAGCATATATATTATGAATAAAAATGGAAAGAATAATAAACTACATGGGAGATGCCTTCATATGGGTTGCTGTGGATGAAATCACGGTTGTTTAGGGTAATTTTGTTGTGAACCTTGTGGTAGGTAAGATAGATGCTCAGGATATTTCCAAACAATATTTGATTTGCTGAGAAGTACTGGAACATATATATCATGTTATAAGATTCGTGAATGATGAAGTGAAACTGTGTGACCTAGGTGAGCTCACATAGAGAAGGCCCTGGTGTTTTATTTGAATGCCACGGCATATATCATGAAAATTGTAAGTGCTTTGAAGTTGTTATATCCTGATAGCCATCTTACAAGCTTGGCTCATGGACTACATCGTGTTGTGGAATACATTAGAGTCCAGTTCTTCCAAATGAATAGAATAATTTCTGTGAAAAAAAATATACCTATTTGTGAATGTGCTACATCAAGTAAGAACTTACTAACTCTTGTTTGATGTGTCGTTGCCTCTGCAATTAGTTCTAACAAGATGAGGTACATAGATAGAACAGCCAACTTCTACTATGAACAATTTGGAGATGTGACTTTTACTGCACGAACATAGTACTATATATAAATATCTAGTAGCCATTACAATAAAATACATTTTTTCAATATGTTACAATATAGTACATTTTTAATCAATAATGGTATTTTAGCGACAGTTTCTAAAATAAAGAATAAAAATCTATATAATTACGTTGTTTCCAAAATCTTTGGCTTTTAGTCTCTTGTGCATTCAAAATATATTCTGGATTTCTTATTTTCATTGCTCTAGTGTGCTTAGGATCTATTGGCTCTGGAAATATGCAATTTTAATCAAATCTAGTTAATTTTGATTCCATATAAATTTTCCAGAAATCATCATCTTTTTCTAAACTTTCAACTACCCTACATTTTTTTTTGTCCATACGACAAATAAACAGTATGTTCGTCGGGTGATGTGAAGATAATAATTATATTGTTGAAAAGAGGCTAAATATATCCCATTCATATCATAATAATACGTGCAATGTCCATTTAATATTACTAGTCACAGTAAATTAGTTAGAGAAAATAGAAATCGAAAAGGGTGAGAGAAAGAACGTTGTGATCAAAACTTATTGCAGGGAGGGGGAGGGAGTTGTGTTATGATTTCAGTATTTGAATGTTTAAAGTTGAATTTAATGCATTTAAAATTTTTAAAAGCTTGGCCTTGGCATGAAAATGAAAATTTATTTTGTAATGTGTTGCTTTGAAGGGACTTGTATTCAGTGTTGATTCAAGTCAGGTTTAGTTGAGGTAATTGGGTGTGTGATGTCTACACTTCCTTTTTTCTGAGACTATCCCAGTTTGCTCAGTACGAATGTTGTTGAGACAGGCTTTATCCAAATAGTCCGAGTATCCTTGCCAAGGATATAGCATAATATCTTGTACAATTTGTTCCTTAAATGCTTGATGATTTTTCACTTTTGTGAACTAAAATTCACATAGTCCATGAATTTATACTATATTTATTGAACATAACTTATGCAATTCACAATATTAAACAATTCTTTGAGACACATGGGGAAAACAAAAAAAAAATTTTTTTGAAAGTCTTTGCAGGAATTACCAATTTTTTTTAATTATAAATGAATATAATTTAATTCTACCAGCACTCGTACAGTTATTTTACAGTAAATAGATAAAAAAAAATTGGACTCTTGAAAATATTTTACGCCCTTTATAAATACAAGTTTCACACCCTCTTGGAGGCCCAGTTCAACCCTGGTCTACTTGACGAATAGCATATAGTTTCCGAACAATTCGAAAGGCTACGCTGACCCCTAAAAGTGAACTACTAAAATGAAATGTGTTTTTTTTGGAAACCTATTCAAACTTCAATACAAAATAAATGTAAATAATTTAATATTTTGTGTGTTGAGAGTCATCAGAGAGTCAACTTGTGCAACATTCCAATTTTTGTATTGAATATTATTTTACCACAGCTATTCTTTTATCGTTATATTATTTTTTAACATTTATTTAAAGTGGTTTATCATATTTAACATAATACATTTCTCTTTATATTTTAACCGACACTTTAGCTATGTCGATAGCACTTGTGCTTGCTATGTTAAGGGTCCCAGTTTCGATACCAGGTAGTTGTTAATTTGAATTTAGTATTAAACTGTTATGTATGTCATATCTAAAAGCTAGTTTGTAAGTTATGTGATGATATAATCCTTGTTTTTATAAATTGCATGTTAAAAATCTCCATTGAACAAATAATTTAAATTATATATTTTATGAAATAATTTTGATGTAGGTTCACTTTCTAGCTTGCAATAATTTTTTTTAAGACTCAGGAGAAAAAAAAATCTTAAATATTCTAAATGGTCCTCTGGACCAGTTTCAAGACCATTAGTGTAGTCCTGTCAAGCAAACAATGGGATTACTGCCAAATGAGTCTTGGGTTCTACCGAGAAACTTCAATTCTCTCTTGGCTCGAGTAGGTGTGGTGGGGGTTTCCACCCTTATCTTATAATATACCTACATTTATGTAACTAATGATTGATTTATAGCCGAGGGAATAGGTTTACGTGATTAAAAATATTATATTTGTAAATTACACACAAAACTTAATAAGATGGTATGTTTTATTTTAATTCAACCATTTTCAAAAATTCGTTTGAGTTAATTTTAAGCATATATGCATAAAAAAATTAATTATATAATTCAATATCAATTTATAAAAGTGTCCATACAGTCATAATAATAATTAAAAAAAATACATCATTATTGGTTCATCTAGAATTTCGATCGCAAATCAGTCATTTTTACTGTGTATTAGTAGCTATGCGACCGCACCTTAATTAGTCAGTAGCCAATTGTATTTGCATAATGGAAGTGAATAGAGTACAAACAATTACAGTGTACATAGACCAAAGGAAATAAAATAATAAAATAACAAATTCATTCTATAGTTCATACAAATAACATTGTGATGTTGACTGTGAATGAGTTTAACTTGTTATTTCATAAATTTAGTAACACCACAAACCATTGTATAGGTATAAATTTACTGTCCTCCAAGGTTTGGAATAAGGAGCTAAAGTACAAAGAATCGTTTATGACATTGCACCAAGAAAACAAAGTTACAACTAAACGGGTGGTGGATGACAATAATTATCTGTGGGAAAGGCTTTCTTGTCCTTTGTTTAATTTAACTATTGTCAACCACCAAAATTACAATGAGGAAGTGCATTTGAATAAAGCCCTACAAACATAATTTTCAACACACCCAAATGGACCAATGTAGTTTGACAAAATGTGTGATGGGCTTGAAATGCATACTACTACTACTACTACTAGATAACGCCCATTTAGAAAACGCCTTGTGAAACAGCACTTATAATACCAGAATTGTTTTGTTTATTAAATATCAAAGATCATACCAAGATCCCACATGTTACAGAATAATCAAGAGAGCTGAAACAGGTCTCGAGCTTTTGGAGACCTTGCAGATATTATTAAGTCCAATATGTTTGTATAGATGTTTAACTAAAAATATATTTAAAAACAAAGATTAGACAATTCCAATAAGTTTCTTTTTATTAAAAGCTTCTAACCCAAGAAGTAATTGGAATCTTGTTTTACAAGATTCAAAATCTTATTAAGATGTTTATGTAATATATTTGTGAGCTGCTTCGGTGGCCGCATAGTCTAAGGCATCACTCTCGCAATAAACTAGCCTGCCGATGAGAGGGAGATCTGAGTTTGAATCTTGGTCAGGTTTAGTGAGGTTTTTGTTAAAATATGCAATTCTATGCAGGGATATTCAAGTTTAGGATGGTACCATCGTTAAATGTGTCATTAGTTTTTTTTTCTAATCTGTGTCCATGCTTATAAACCTGTGTAACAGTTGAGTCGTGTTCTTAGTTACAGCATGTACTGTTAATTCTAAAAGCTGTTAATTTTTCATTAAACTTTTGTACTCTGACAGGTTATGGGCCCAGGATTGTGATTGTGGATTTTAGGACGGATAAACCTATAAGTCAAGTGTGCACCGTAATATGCGTGAGCTCTACGAGTTTGCCAATCACCATCGCCATAATGGTTTTAGAAGAAGACAAAATGTACAGAATTCCACTTTTCGATGGCACTAATTTTGACAACTGGAAGTTTCGGGTAGAAACTCTTCTAGATGAAGTCGATCTGTTGCCCTTTATTCAAGGTGACTATCGAGACTTGGTGAAAATTGTGTCTAGTGATAATGTTGAAATTAAGGCGGAAAAGAAAAAAGAGCTGGACAAGCTTCAGAAAACCGATAACAAGTGTAAGTCAAAGATTATACAACGAATCTCTGACAGCCACTTGGATTGTGTGAAGGATAAGAACACCGCCTATGATATATGGCAAGTGCTTTGTAATACTTACGCTCGTAAAGGTATTGCTAATCAGCTTTTATTACGCAAAACCTTGTTGATGATGAAATTTGATCCCTCTTTAGAGACCCTTGAATTGCATTTTATTAGGTTTGATCGTACCATTCGGGAATTAAAATCGTCAGGAGCTAACCTTGAAGATTTAGATGTTGTCTGCCATCTTCTCTTGACTATGCCATCTGAATATCAAGTAATTGTCACTGCCATAGAGACATTATCTGCTGATAATCTCAACCTGGCATTCGTAAAAACTCGCCTACTTGATGAGCAGAGCAAACGCCAAGCAGAAGGTATCGATGGATGCAGCAAATCATTTTCTAGCGTTACTGATTGGAAGGCTAGAAAATTGAAATCTTCGCAGCCGGAATGTTGTCCCAATTGTAAACAAAGTATTTCAAAGCAAGTTGCTGGTAATAAGTGTTTTTTCTGTCATAAAGCTGGTCATTTTCGTTCGGACTGTCCAAAATTGAAAGGCAAGAAGCAGCAGAATAATTCAATACGTAAAGCAAATGTAGCTGAAGCTAGTGATGATGAATTTAGTTTGACTGTATTAACGACAGTGGCCTGTTGTGATGGATCTGTGTGGTTGCTTGACTCTGGCGCCACTGAACATATGATCAGTGATAAAAATATTAGTTTGGTCTCAAATAAGAGACGCCTATCAAAGTCTATCAAAATAAAAATTGCTAAATCAGGATCGATGTTGTGTGCTGAAGAGATCGGAGATATACACGCGTCTGTGACTCACAAAGGTAATCAAAACTTTATCAAAATTTCCAATGTACTTATTGTCCCTGGATTACAATTTAATTTACTCTCAGTTAGTAAAATGGACGCTAATGGGCTTAAAGTTGTGTTTGAAAAGGGGAACGCTACTATTTTAAAAGGCAATATTTTTGTGGCTGCTGCCACTCGATCTGGTAAAGTGTATACAATGTCTCTTTCACCTCGTGAAAAAGCATGTGCTGGTGTTGCTAGTTCCATTGTAGCATCATCTGATTTGTGGCACAAGAGGCTTGGTCACATTGGCAAAACTGGTTTAGTTCACTTAAGTAAAATTGTTGATGGAATCAAGGTTGATCAAGGATCGATCTCCGATTTATGTGACTCTTGCATACAGGCTAAACAAACGCGTCTTCCTCACACAAAGCCACGCATTAGAGCTAAGCGCCCTTTGGAGATCATACACAGTGATCTTGTAGGGCCTATTAAGCCTGTATCATATGATCAAAAGAGGTATATACTTACCCTGATTGATGACTATAGTCACTTTACAGTCATTTACACTCTAAAGGAAAAGTCTGAAGTGTTTACCTACTTCAAACAATTTGAAGCTATGGCAACAGCTCACTTTAACCTAAAGATAAGTCGCTTTAGGTCAGATAATGGTGGGGAATTCGTGTCGCAGGAAATGCTAGATTATTTAAAAAAGAAAGGTATCCAGTCAGAGTTTACCATCAGGCATACAAGTCAGCAGAATGGTGTCGCAGAAAGAATGGGACGTAGCATCATGGAGAAAACACGTTGTTTACTCCTTCACTCTTCTCTTGATAAGTCACTCTGGACGGAGGCTGTTATGACTGCAGTCTACCTAATAAACAGATCGCCTACTAAAGCTCTTGAAAACAAGGTTCCAGCAGAACTGTGGTATACTGTAAAGCCCGATATGTTAAAACTGAGGGTTTTTGGCTGTGTAGCATATCTTCGATTACCTAATCAAGTTCTTAAAAGTAAACTTGACAGCCGCTCGAAAAAGTGCTACTTTGTTGGTTACTGCCCGAATGGGTACAGGCTGTGGTGTCCACAGGAACGAGAAATCATACGTGGGCATGATATAATTTTTGATGAACATTCGTTCATAACCAGGGATGTTGTTGGTTCAACACCCTCTTGAGCTATTGAGGTCATCAGCTCGACTCCAAATGAAGCTTTTACTGAGGAATTGCAGGAGGAGCCATCTTCAAGAGGAGAACCAGAGGCAATTTCTGACGAAGAAGAGATTCCTGGTGAGGAACTTGAACCTCTGCGTAGGAGCACGAGACCTCACACTGCACCAGCGTACCTAAATGACTATGTCACACTGGCTCTTGGTGCCGAGTCATTTATTGACAAATTGCCAGAAACCTTCGATGACATCCATAGTAGAGATGATGTCCAGCAATGGATGGCTGCAGTTGAGGAAGAGATGTACTTATTGAAGAAAAATGAGACCTGGACCCTTACTGAGCTGCCATCTAGTAAACGAGCTATCAACTGCAAGTGGATCTTCAAGATGAAGCAGGATGAAAATGGACAGCTTGAAAAGTACAAGGCAAGTTTGGTGGTGAAGGGCTGTGCACAGAAAAGGTTTGACTACAATGAAACGTACTCACCCGTAGCCCATTTAACCTCAGTCAGAACCCTGCTTGCAATTATAAACAAAGAAGATTTAATTGCCTTCCAGTTAGATGTGAAAAATGCATTCCTACATGGAGACCTTTCTGAAGAGGTGTATATGAAGCAGCCACCTGGCTTCGTAACTGACAGCAACCTTGTTTGTAAGTTACACAAGACCCTCTATGGATTGAAGCAGGCACCACGGGAGTGGAATGCTAAACTTGACAAATTTGTGAATTCTCTCGGATTTAAGCAGTCTGAAAATGAAAAATGTATATATTTCGATTTCAGCAACAGCATAAAAACTTACCTTTTGGTTTACGTAGATGACATAATTTTGGCGGGAAACAATCTGCAGAAGTTAAATGACATCAAAACATATCTTATGTCAGAATTCGAGATGAAGGATCTTGGAGGTTTGCACAACTTTCTAGGTATAAAAATTGATCAGAAAACTGATGGTATGTCCCTTAGTCAAACAGCCTACTTGAAGAAAGTTCTCAAGAAATTTGGTATGGAACAATGCAAACTGGTCAAGACACCGATGGAGACAAAACCACCTGAAATAACTACATCAGAGTGCATAATCAAAAAAAAACCGTACCGTGAGCTTGTTGGTAGTTTGATGCATGTGATGCTCTACACTCGCCCTGATCTGAGCTTCTCAGTGAATTTCTACAGCAGGTATCAGAGCAATGCAACAGAAGCTCACTGGATTGGACTCAAACGAATACTACGATACATTCAAGGAACACTTGATGTTGGTCTCTTCTTTCCGAAGAACTGTGATGTCGCCTTACGGGCCTACGTTGATGCGGACTGGGCCAATAACAGCAATGATCGTAAATATACATCTGGGTATTTATTCCAAGTTTATGGTGCCACTGTTGGTTGGACTACACGTAAGCAGACTACAGTTGCCCTTAGCTAGACGGAGTCAGAGTTTGTCTCCCTGTCATCCGCCTCATCCGACCTACTCTGGTTGAGAAGATTGATCCAGGACCTTGGGATCACTCTAGAACCCACCAAGGTGTACGAGGACAACCAGTCCTGAATAAGATGTTTGGATAAATGGGAACATCGAAGACTAAAGCATATTGATGTCAAATACAACTTTGTTCGTGATTTGTATTTAGGTGGTGTTATTGATGTGATTTATTTAAAGACAAATGAACAATGTGCTGACATTCTGTAAAAGAGTTGGGTTGGAAACAAGTTTGGGTACTTTTGTATTTATATTGGTTTAATCAAATGCTGATTCACTAGTCTATTTGTATGTATTTAAGGGTACATGTAGGATTTTTGCCTAATTTTGTGGTTGAAGTCGAATTGAGGAGGAGTGTTAAAATATGCAATTCTATGCAGGGATATTCAAGTTTAGGTTGGTACCATCGTTAAATGTGTCGTTCGTTTTTTTTCTAATCTGTGTCCATCCTTATAAACCTGTGTAACAGTTGAGTCATGTTCTTAGTTACATCATGTACTGTTAATTCTAAAACCCGTTACTTTTTCTATAAACTTGTGTACTGACAGTTTTTTCCTAAATGGTTTTCCACTCTCCCTCTATGCAAATGCAGGTATACTTCCTCTAGATCCAGTATACATACATATAGCCTGAACTGGTAGTAAAGACACTGTACTAAATAAAGTACCTGTATATATATATATATATATATATATGTGTGTGTGTGTGTTAAATAAAGCTAGAAATTTTGATTTTATGTTATGAATAAATTTGTTTTAATAAATGTAAAATAATTTTTTTGTAGTTAAATAAAATGAAAATAAAAGAATTATCAACACACAGGCTGAAAATTATTGTAATTAGTGCACCGTCCGTATGGAAGAGACCACAATACAATTAATTTAAATTGGTTGAAAAATGACACCTTTAAAAGGGAACTGAACCAGGAAACTTTGGCTTGGCGCACCAATTCTCTACATCACTGAGCTAGCCAGGATACAGATTTAGCCTTAAGCTCCGAGTGAAGAGTGGCCCTGAGCACAAGATGAGTCATGGATAGATCATTAGTGTGCTTAGCCAAAAGTCCTGGATTAAATTCTCGAGTCCAGGGGTCTTTTTTCAATCAATTAAAATTTAATTATAACTATGTTTGTATTGTTATAGAAAATTATATTGAGAATAATCAAAATAATTTCAGTATGATTATTCCTACTTTATGAGTTTATATCAAACTTTATGATATTACTGTGTACCTATATTTTACTATGATTTTACATCAGTAAATCTACATAGCACTTATGCATGTTATTTTTTATTTGCCTCACGACTTACTACTTATTTTAGCTATATGAATTTAACCATACTTATGGGGCAGTAACAAGGAAAATATAATCTAGAAGAAATGTAGCAAGATTTGAGTGAAAGTAGAGTGAAAAACCATTAATTGAAGACCCCACAGAACACTCATCCTCCTAGAATTGCCAAAAGAGATAAGCAGAGCTTGGCATTTAATACACGTGCCTGTGAGCACAGGTCATTTTGTTCAAAAGTAAGTGAACAGTAGCTATGAACTTGAGAGGTGGCGTGGTGAAAAGATGGTATAGGGGGAGGGGTCTTCAGGAACTTACATAGTTAGGCAGTGGAAGTGAGCCCCACATAACCTAGCAACAAGCTCTAATTTTTAATTTACTATAGTTTAAATGTTTAATTAATTTCTTAATTTTTTTAATTTAAAATAAACAGTTGATTAACACAGGTGATATTTCATCCCAATTTCATGTTACACATAGAAAATTCAATTTAAAAAAATAACTATATATATGATTGGTCATTATAATTGATGATAATACTGTTTTATTGAATCATAAGAATTAAGATTAAAAAGAATTTAATTGAAATGGTTAATTTTATTAGTAGAACTAGTAAGTTTTAACAGGTGGTTAAGCCATTAGTTTGATTAAAAATAATTTATTTATAAAACAATATTTGATCTAGAATTGTTATTCAAGTTATTAATAATATCAAATTCGTTTAATAATTCGAGAAGATATGTTAGAAGGAGAAAAAGTATATATATATATATATATACATATACACACACACACACTCTGTTTTATTTATTAGTTACATATTATTTTAAGGGGAATAATGTATTGTGCGATCTCATTCCCACCATAACCGCAAAAATATAAACTTAAATAATTTTAATTGACTTTGTAACCATTTAACTTTTAATGGAAAGAAAAATCATCCAAAATAAATGGGTTAGTATCATTATAAGCATTATATAACTATTTAGAGGAAGTGATTGTTGCCAAGAAAATATATGTATACAATTTAGTGACATCCATTCAATATAGAAAAAACTATTTTGTGTGCTTTCAAAAACTACATATCCATGTCAATTTGATGTTAATTTGGCACCTTAAAGGCTAGCAAGTAAGTAAAATAATAAATTAAGATTACAATTATTCTGCTTAACACAAGAGTTAAAAACAGGGCTCTTACACACATATGAAACATAAATTTAAGGACTTTTCAAGGAATTCTTAAGCACCAAAACTGTTATTTCTCGTACTGCCAAAAGCTAAACACGTCAATAAAAAGAATTATAAACCATACCAAATTTTTAATAGATGGGAAACAATAACTTTTCACCAAATTTAATGATTAGATAAGACTATGAAAATAGAAATCTAACTTTGTTGTCACTTACTTCACTCTACTTGGTTTATTGGTTAGTGCAGTCATTCTATATTCAGTATTCCACAAGATGAGTATGGATTTAATAATTTAACAATGTTTTCTGCTGGCACATGCTTTTCATTTACGGTATTTTATATACAAGAGTCTAAGCATGAATGTTTGTACTAACAATAATTAAAATATCAGTTTTTTATAGTCCTAGAATCAGCAGAACGAGTAACAAATAGTTTTAACAAAAAAATATCGGGCCAAATAAAATTTAAATGTTTTTATATCTATTTAACTTATCAGATAGCTGCTTGTTGATGTCAGCCAGTGCAGCAGTTTTTTTCTCTTGCTGGTCTTTTGAAACTGTTAGACTTTGACACAAATTTTAGATTTCTTGTTGTTTCTGCTTGCTCTGACAGTCTATCAGCAGATTTGGTGTGTCTACATCAGCCTGAAGCCTTTGTTTTTTTTTGCTTTGAGTTCATCTATTTATTCTGTGAAACTTTCCTTTTTGAATTCTTCTGTGCAGTTTCTTTCCCTCTTCGATTCGCCTCCAAATAATTTTGACACTTTTGTCGTGCACCAGCAACTGAGATAACCATGTCTTTGGTGATTTCAATATTAGTAACACCACCAACTGATGAAATTTGGTGACAAATTATTCGATGTGCAATGAGTGTGCGCTGCTGCATATTTTCCACTTCTATTTGCTTGTTTAAAGAAAAACCTCTCACTACTGCTGCTTGACCATGTGATAGAATAAGTACAATTTTCATCACACACCACAATTTGTCATATTTTATTCTAGGCTTTGCATAAGCACATAACAGTGAACAGTTTGTCCCAGGCTTAAAATTTTGAAATTCAGAAGAAAAGCCAAACTCTGCAATAAATTCTTTATATGATGAAATTAATGCATCACATTCAGTTTCCTGAAGTCTTTTAGCCTCTACTAGTATCTTAAGCACTGACACAAACTTGGTTGCACAGTTAGTATCCACATTCATATCTCAAGGATCCATACAACTAAGGTTTCTCACAATTGAGTACTGTAATGGGCACTTATGCAAGATTTCCTTTACTGTTTCAATAAGAAAATTACGACATTCCATTCGCAATTTTTTTGTGGAGCAAATTCTTGACTCTGTTTTCTGCAGAGAATCCAAAGTTTATTTTGGTCACTGGCAGGTGGTTTTCTTTTTTCTCTACTCTAACTTTAACCAGTTTGTTACTGGTAATTGCTTTATTTATTTTATCTTCTTTAATATATCTCTCCATTAAGTTTCTAAGCATTTTCAACATGTCTCTTTCCAGAAATGGAAGCATTGGCGTATCACTATGGTACATTGTCAAAAAAAAGGTTCTACTTGTTTTGCAATTGACTGAAATATTAATAGCTTTATAGGAGTCAATGCATCACTGGTCGCTTCTTTCAAAACTGTAAAGGATTTGGTGTTTGGATTGGGAAGTTTCTTGTCAGTAACTAACTGCACATATTTAGTTAAATGAGGCCACATTTCAAGAGCGCGTGTTACAACAGTTGAATTTTCAACCCACCTTATGGCACAACATTTTTTGGTAAAGCTACTGCTATCAGTTACTTTCATGTAATCGTCTCTTCTCACTGGTGTTTCCTTAAATAAGTAATAGAGGCTAGATAAAACTCGCTCTACATCCCAGGTTGATGATAATGAGCCATGCTTAAAAGCACCATGAATGATATGAAGCCCCCAACTGCCGGTATGAATTACTGCCATGTTTGTGTCTCTCTTCAATTATCACACACCCGGTCATAAAATTTCCAATTGACATTTGGACCATCCATGGATAGTTGCAGTAGAGACTGTTTCGGAAGACCAATTTCAGAAATAAGCTTTTCAAAGGAAGTGAACATATCTTCTGCAGTAGCATGGCCCAGGAAATCTGAATGGATGTAACAAGACTGTAATTTATCTGCTTCCCAGTGGCGAATATGGTAATCTAACTGCTTCTCCTGAAGCTTTCTGTTGAGGCTTTCATGTAATAACAAAACATATGAATCTTGTATCTTAAGCTTCTCCATGAGTGCAGACTGAAAATAAGGAGCAATGCCAAAACAACATATATATATATGCACATTTTGTCTCTTCCAATGAAAAACTTTTTGCAATGCCACTGTCGAAAAACATATTTTTTAAATAATAGTCCGATATCTTCGCACGATCTGTATGAATAATGACTGCTGCATACTTCCAAGGCCCAAATAATTTCGGCTGTTAGAGTTTCCTGTTCAGTTAAGAAGGAGCTTACTATCTGCTGTCCTTGTGCTAGTGGTTCTGAATCAGGAGCCGCAGAACTCGAAGATTGCTCTGGTTGCGTAGCATCGAAAAAATAGTGAATTCCTAAAGGGTGTTTTTACATGCAGGACTACAATGTTTTTTCCCATTCATGTGACTTGTTAAAGCAGACACCCCAATTTTGGCAATGTCAAATACGGAAGAGCATAAGCTACATCTGGCTTTGTTCCTGTCTAGCACTTTTACAAGCCATTTATTAAATTTGGGGTTATGTAACCACAAATCATTGAAAGTACAATTCCCCAACATATTGGCACGTAAATAAAAACAAAACAAAGCAAAAAGCGATTTTCTGCCTTTACGTAACACACTGTATTAAACGTTACAAAAAAATCCATTCAAGAATAATGAAACAACGGTTTATTTATCCATGGCAGATTACTTGCTATCACACTTTATTTAATAAAACTTTCGTGTGGAAATAAACACAGCGGTAATGAAGTAAACTGAACCAGTACTTAAGGACTTCCATAGAAATAAAACGCATTAAGATAAAAGAAACTACACAGCTACAATCTAAACACAAAATTTCATGGGATAATGTTTACAGACACCAAAATGGCGCAACCATAGATAGAGTTATAGAATGGCAACTCCCTGTAGTATGGCTAGAACAAGAATTTGAGCGCTAAGGTGATTGAAAGATGAACTAATAGCTATTGGCGTGCATTTTAGTGCAAAACTGTAATTATAGGTACCTAAAGTGTTAATAGGTAGTCGCAAATCTTCAAAGAATTAATACAAATGAAGGTTTTTAAAGCAACTTATAAAAAACTGGCAAATGCATAGAAATTGAGTTATTAAATATACAAAATTAGAGAAAACAGTAGCACTAATGTGTTTGCCAGAGAAGTTAACACGGTTTCCCCTTGCCCCTATAGAGATCAAAACCCATGGGTTGATGACGCGATAAGATAACAAATAAAACAAAAGAAGTGGGAAGAGTAGCGGAGAGTAAAGTAAAGAGCAGACAACAGCTAACGGTTGATCAAAGAGCATGCGCTAGATATTTCATGTCCCAGTACATTTTAAATCATGACAATTTCAAAAATTAATATTTAAACCTGGAAATTCCAGGACTTTTCAAGGCCCAGAGTAATTTAAGGATTTTTCTAGGCGTTGAACACGCACACATTAAATTCCAGGTCTTTCAAGGACCGTATGAACCCTGTAAAAATGACGATCTTACGAAGCACCAAAATTCAAATGAATGGAAGGATGGGAACATGCGTTGATGCAAAAAAAACATGCCCCAGTGTACTTGGCAGAGATTCAAATTAAAGTCACAACCTGCAAGGTAGAGAAAAAGCATGCTGTTGCCTAAATAACTGAGAGTTTGAATATAATTTAAAACACATAAAAAGTACCCGTACTTAATTTCACTCTCATATCATATAAAAATAAACCACACTATTGCTTAGAAATTGGTCATTGAGTGATTCCTCAACTCTAATTATTCCTACTTTGACAAACTTACCCCCATGACAATGGTGTTACAGACCAACAGTGTTAACAGCATTTCCTCTTATTTTGTTTGGGTCCTTTGCGTAGGTTAACTGTGTCATTGTTCTGAATGGCTTGTCGTTCCTTGCGTTCCTTCTTTGTTCGCAGAACCTGGCGTGTTATTGACATGAACATCTGCAACAACAAAATAAAAGTGAAAGATTTTCTTTGATAAACAAGACTTATGGAAAATATGAGCTACTGAATCATGTACGTACTATATTTCTTAATAATATAGTTTACCCAACAATGGCTAAATTATTATGGAATTCCAAAATAAAATAACATACTAATTATCAGTATACCCTATTGTGTTTGTTACCATCTAAAATTAAAGTGATTGTTTTTATATAAAACCTTTACTAGGCTGATATTTTCTTACTGCGAAATAATTGGTTTTTTTTAGATCTTCTAGACGAAAGTAGTCGGACCAGCAGTTACTACAACTATAAGCACTCAACAAGTAATTAGAGGGGACAGAATCACTCTTCTATGTAAATAACTTTAAATACCTAAAAAACTGATCCTTATCACATATATTTGCCTCAAAAAGTCTTAAAATCACTTTTTTCACCAATTACACTTTGGAATTGAACTAATCAAAACTGAGTAAAGTTGATAATCAATATATTCTTTTTCAGTAAAACTACTTTTACAAATGAAAGTGCTGCCAACTGTTCTTTTTACATTGGTTTTTTAGTTATTTTTTGTTTAGTAAATATTTTGAACTGTTTTTAACAATCTTTTAATAATGTTATTTTTATAATTAGTTATTTATTGTTAGACAAAGCAAATTAAAAAAATATTTAATATAATTACATCAAAACTCTATTGTGAAATTTAAATAAAAAATAAAATGTTTACAGCAGTACACTGTTCATTTTGCAAAATAATTGAAATATAAAATTAGATGTTAGCAGCAATAATATTGAATATTAATCAATTTCAATGCTCCAAAAAACAAAACACACTTTCTTTTACACTTTTAGTGTGTATGAGAGTGTGAAGAAATCCTGTGGCTCTTGCATCATGTGTGGCATTTCAAATCACTATAGCCTAAACGTTTTTATTGTTTTGAAAAATATTTCTAATAAGTTATTTTGTTTTATATAAGCATTAACATTAGGCAACAATACAGACACAGTTAAGTTTATTTTTTCTATAGAACTGGGTGTCTTACTAACCATTTGGGTTATACACATTTTACTATTTTCAAGTTAATATTTATTCACATCTCTTTGAGGGGCATATGATGTTTTCTCCTATGTAATATCGAAGATGCCTTCGTCTGGTTAACATTGATATCTTCAATAGTTTTGCAGAAAACAACTTAAAGCAATTTCATTTGTTCATGTGTGAATGTATATATGTACATCTGAGAGTTAAGTGAACAGCTCTAGCAGTTCTTATTGCAAATATATATTTTATAAAATGTAAAGTTTTACTCACTTCCTCAACATTTATATTATCCTTTGCACTGGTCTCAAATAACTGAATACTCATTTGATCGGCAAATCTTTGGGCATCCTCTGTCAAAACCACTTTACGATCAGGAGCATCATTCTTGTTTCCAACTGAAAGATAAGATAAAGATTGGCTTCTTTCTTCGAAAAATACATAAAGATTTTCCATATTAAAATATTTGTAAAAAAAAACAAATTGTAAAAATTTGATAGTCCAGTTGTTTGTCTAACTTAATAGAGTGAACAAATTAATGAAGAATGAAACAAAACAAAAACTCATTAGCTGTTGTGTTTAGCATTATTCTGGTTATAATGTTAGTTGCTTAATTTTATCACCACGCCTACCATCAGTTCAGGTTATACTCATATATTATAACTACTCTAATAAGGTAGGGATGAGGAAGGAAGCATTTTAGAGGTATTCTATCCACATATGTATGGAAGTGGGATACGATATAGTAAAATTAACCCTCAGTAGACCTGATCAGGATTTGAACCTCAATCTAGTCTTCAGCAGCCTAGTCTAACATGAGAGTGACACCTTAGCCCTTAGACCATAGTGCCACTAAAATGGGTAATGTTTAAGGTTCAAGTGTTAATATTTTAATGTTTGTACACCAACTTCCTATATATCTAGGCTATCTACATAGCTATTAATGGATGTAGTAAATTTATCATCTGAATGGAAAGACACCCTCAGTACACCCAGCCAAGATTTAAACCTTGATATCCCCGTTACCAGAAAAACTGATCAAACAAGATTTACACCTTGGTACTACATTGGGGGTGCGGAGCAAACAACTTTATATCCATAGCCTTTAAGTTACCTCTTACAACAAGCTAGAGTTACTATTCTAAATCCAAAACTGCAGTAGGATTTTACTTTAAGAATTCATTATATATTATTTAATTTTCTAATTTGTTTGTTTATAAAATACAATCAAACGTGTTTTTTTTTAAAAAAACTTTTTCATTTAGTCAATTTAACATCAAAGGGTTTGGGAAATGATTTTATTTTAATATGAGATTACATCGATTAATGTTTCCAGATAGTGGCCTTGGTCATTTTTTTTTATCCAAGCCATACACTTTCCATTACCGGCTTGCTAGACCTGTCATAGCTTCATATGCCTTATAATATAACTTAGGACTAAGACCGGAACAACATCCAAACCCCAGCCATTAATTCATCAATGTGAAAGGGTAAATGCACATTTCAACAATGACACACTTTCGACCGTGCCAGGAATCAAACCCGGGACTCTTAACTAAGTAGACAGACACACTGCCGACTGAAATAAGATGTCAGATTAATTTTATGTTACATGTACAAAGTTATAAAAATGCTAGTTACAGTTTTTCCATTAATTTTATAAATATATTTTAAACACTCATAGTTCCTAAAATTAGTTCACTTCTTTATAACCTTAAGAAACATAATTTTATACTTACAATTTTATGTATTTTGAACATATATATACTAACTCTATGCCAATAAGAACTCGAAAGTTCATTGCCCCATTTACAAAAGTATGTCACCTATCCGTATCTTGAGCTAGTTCTATCTAGTCCATCTCATCTTTCAGATCCATTCTAATGTTATCCTCCAATCGGCATCTAGGTAGGTCTTCCCATCGAGTTTGCCAGTCAATACCCTGAACACGTTTCTAGACTCTCTCATTCGTACTGCATGTCCTGTCCACCATAATCTATGAGACTTTATTATATCAACAATGTCTTGTGATGAATACAGGGTGTGTAACTCATCATTATGTACACCTCCTCCCCCCATAGCCTCATCCCTCTTTGGTCCAAATATATTTCAAGCACCCTGTTTTCGAACATCCTAAATTTTGTTTCATTATGCAAGTTAAGAAACCATGTTTCACACCCATAGAAAACAGGTAAAAAAAAAAATCTTGAATATTCTGAGTTTTACATGCCTTGAAACAAGGAGAGTTGTCAAAAACTTACTAGAAACAAGTAAAAGCATGTATTTCCCGACTATTCTATTCCTAATTCACATTCTAGTAACAGTATTACTAGTTAAAATTGTCCCTAAATATTTAAACTCATTAACCATATCAAATGATATGTTGTTCAGAGTAATCTCTGAATTATATAAATAGTTCCTAAAATTAGTTCATTACTTTAAAACCTTCATAAATTCATCAATGACATTATTATTATTATTATTAGCACCGCGTCTTACTACCCGTTCGGGTTGTACGCACTTACGCTAATGTGTAATGGTAGGGTGATTGTGAGATGAAATGAAGGACCAACAGTTTAACGTGGAATCCAAACCACAGTGGAGGCCTGGCATTCCTCACATTCACAAGATATCTTGTCAGAGGTGAAGGAAGGGTTTGGTAATCAGATAAATCTTTGCCGGGACCGGGGATTGAACCCCAGCCGCCAGCATAGAAGTCTGACACTTAGCCCCTAGACCGCCAGGTCACCATCAATGCCAATAGAGTTGGAGAAAATCTTACCTAGTATCCTGTTGACAACATCACAATTCTGATCAATCTCATGAAGCCACCGTTTGACATTTGCAAAGGAATCTCCACTGGTGACATCATAAACAACTATAACACCATGCGTTCCTCGATAGTACCTAGGAAACAAATAAAAATGGATATTCTAAGGAGAGATGTGTAGGCCATACAGAATAATCCTATTTTTACTTTCTATTAATTTAAATATTTATGGTCTAAGTTAACAAAATACAATTTTGAATTTTGGAAAAAATTCTCAAACGCTATTTACTTACCCTATGAAATCAAGAACTCAAAAGTTTATCAATGCACTAACAATATTTTGCCAGATCTTGAGCTAATTCTATTCAGTCCACCTCATTACACCTTATCACTTTAAAGTCCCTTCTAATATTAATCTTTGTCTAGTTCTTCCCAATGATTTCATACCATAAGGTTTACCAGTCAATACCTTGAACGTGGTTCTAGTTTCTTCCATCTGCATTGCATGTCCTGCCCTTTGTAGTCTGTCAGATTTTATTACCCTAACAATGACTTGTGATGAGTACAGAGCATGTAACTCATCATCGTGTAACCTGCTTCACTCTCCACTATCTTCATATATTTTTAGACCAAATATGTTCCTATGCACTTTATTTTCAAACATCCTAAATTTATTGTCATATAACGTAAAAGACAATGTTTCACAATCTTTAAGAACAACTGTAGTGTTCTCCCCAGGGTATGGATGTGGTATCGAAAGAAAAGTATCGATAAAAGTAAGTATCAGTATTAAAAAAAAAATTATCAAGTAATAATAATTTAAACTTATTAATCATAAATGTATTTTTATGTTTATTTAAACACTGAAAATTATAATGGCTTTTAATATTTTAAAATATGCTTGTTTACTATCCAACTTCTTAGAAAAGCTTTTGTTTAGTTTGTGATGGTCATGTTCATTGATAAAGGTGTAGTAGACTGGTCACCACTCGCACAGTAAGGATGTATTGATAAATAAAGATGAAAGAACAGCTATGAGTTATGATAAGCTAAAAGATATTGAATGCCAGGTTGCTTGTCATGCAGAAAAGATTGAGAATTTAGAAATAGTGTCATTTGTTTTTCTTCCACAGTCCCCCCTAGTAAATATTTAATCCCACCATGAGTGAAGATAACAAAAAAGTTGTTTCTTTTGATACCGATCAGATACCGGAGTGTGAGTACTAATATCAGTAAAAGTATCGGAAAAAAAGTATAGAGTAAAAAAATACTAATATCGAAAGTAAAATATCGTTATTAGTAAAGTATCAATACTTTTTTTCACATCCCTACTTCAAAGCCTTTAGACTGGATGTGCCGCCCAGTTAAATTTACTGACCACCTGGCTAAAATTAATGTTTGTTGCACAAATCAACAAATATTTCAAAGTATTCCACTACTTAATAATTCCACTGCTTAATAATGTCACCCGGCTGGAACAAAATTCTGGGGAGAAAACTGTACAGGTAATGCTTTTGTTTTTGAATATTAATTTTACATTTCTTGAACCCGGCAAGATTATAGCTTACTGTACTGACCAAGTATGAGCATGCATTTCCCGAATATATTTTTTCTGATTTCCACTCCAATATTGTTACTACAGTAGAGTCTCGGAAACTTGACCTAATGTGGACTGAGATGGTGTTGAGTTATTGAAATGTTGAGTTTTACGAATGAGCATGTTTACTAAACAAGAATGAATCACAGTACAGTATTGAATATTATAGGTACAGTTGCACTGTACTGTAGTATTGTATGGTACACTAACATACATACAGTACAGTACTGTACATATAATATTGTACCGATTCAAACAATATGTTAATGAATTGGAAAACTAACAAACATGTCAATTATAGAACACCATAGAGTGACTGTTCCACTTGAGTTACAAACAAACAGAGGTTATACAGTTAAATGACCTTGGATTGTGATGATTGGTGCAAACAACTGTGTGCACATGCGCATCGAGTTACACGGAATGATGGGTTATCGAGTTTCCAATACTCTACTGTACTATTTAAAATTGTTCTTAAATATATGAATTCAATGACCATATCAATTGGTAGGTATATTCCATTCACGGTAGGTTTTTACCTGGATGACAGTTCTGAAATCATATGTTTAGGTTTTGGGTTACCAACATTTGTAAAAGATCACAGTTTTGTTATACTTGTAAATATCTTTAATTACCTATTATATATTACATTTAAAATAATGTAAACTTCATACTATTTCATTTTTTTAAATAATTTATTTTTGTCCAACTCGAAACAATATTTTAAACATAATTAAAAGTACTCATTTTTCGTTTTAGAACGTTACTGATTTTGTGTAATATAGTGCATACATCAATATATTTTAATACAGGCATCATATTTACTTGGAAAAGAGAAAATTCTTGTCATTTTTTTTACATACAATACATGATTTTATGATTATTTTATCGTATTTTGAAATAACTGAATAAAGTATTTTCATCAACTGCGTGTCCACATCATTGTAAAAAACTTGTTTACCGTTATGATTAATCATATGGTTTAAATTCGTCAGTCGCCATTTTGAGGCTATGTTCATTAGAAGTTTTTGTGAAAGTGGTGTTAATATTTTTTAAAGGGGAATACAACTATAAATAAACTGTGTCCGACCTCAAATAAATATATAAATAATATTGGCCTAAATTACTGTGGTTAACTATCATTAATATATTACCATCTGTTTTCATTACAGTCATCCAAAGTGATAGATGTCAGCTGTTGGCGTAGTGATATATTAGGGATTACTTCTAGTAACATTTCGAGCTGTCATTCAGGTAAACTTAGCTCGTGAATGCCTTATACCTAGTGTCTTGTATATTGTGTAATGTATTTCTTCATGATGACGAGTCTACCTTTGTAATAAATAAAGAGCCCAGTATAGTAGAAAACCCAACCAATGTTTAACAAGGTCAGAACTAAATTAGGTTAAATACAGTAGAGGATATTATGTGACACGTGTTGAATTATACAAGTTGACTAGTGCTCGCCATATGAAAGAAAAGTTGTTTAATACATAACTAAAGTATAAATTAGTGCTAGTTAATGGTAGATTTCATAAATATAAACTACTGAGCATGTCTCACAGTATGTGCTGTATTTGGATGCAAAAATTATTAAATAGAGAAAACCTCTTTCCAAGAAAGAAAGACTATTAAAAAGAAAAAGGACAGAGCTAATGAGGAAACTAATGGGCTAAAAAGGGATGGTAAGTGTCCATAAGAGTCTGTATTTACTGCAATTCGAATGTAAAGACCTTCTATTAAAATTGATGTTTAATGTTGTCTAATAGCCCCCATGAAAATGAATAAGCTTAAGGGTTTTCAAAATAACTTGATTTATTTTATTAAGTTATCCTTAAAATTTACTTTACTGCCCATGGCAGTAACCAAGACCTCTGCACTAACCTAGGAAATAAAAATTGTAATTGATCAATTGTCAGTCAAATGCCACATTAGGTTCATACATGCACTTAGTGATGAAGTAGGCCTGTTTTGATCCAAGGATGTAGATGAGGTTAATCAGCATCCTTGGTGACAATTCTGGATGACACACACTTGTCAGTGTTCTTAATGATGCAAGTAACCGAGTAGACACCAAGATAATAAAACACGAGTTAAGAATTTGGATACAGCCTAAGTGTTCAAAGTGACATAACAGGGTTAGGTCACTTTGAGGCATGAGGCTACTTACGTTGACGTTATAGTACGAAATCTCTCTTGGCCTGCAGTATCCCAGATTTGTAGCTTGACTCGTTCTCCATCAACGTCTACAGTTCTTATCTTGAAATCAACTCCAATTGTCGTAATATAGGAGCCAGAAAATGTGTTATCGGCGAAACGAAGTAACAGGGAGCTTTTCCCGACACCTGTTGAGAAATCAAAACATATTAGTCAGATATGACGTAGCATATATTTATTCATGGCTAAACCGGACTTGTAGAGTGTAATGTTTGCGTGTACTTATTTCTTAGTAAATAAATCTAGACGAAAATGCCACTCACCACTGTCACCAATAATAAGTAACTTGAAGAGATGATCATATTCTCTCGCCATGGCAGTGAACCACGATCACACCGCGTAATATATGCAAAATGAGTGTAAAGCAGTATTTTTGTAATTTACTTTCCCTTCACACTTTCCGTAAATTAAACAAAAAACTTTTAAACCTAACATATGATTAACCCATTAGCATCAAAACTTCAGCAGTTCAAACCGGAAGTTGAATTTATTGAGGAGGACCATGGCATTAGAAAAACGGTGTTAGCTACTTCGTAGCTTCTTAACAATTATCATTTAAAATCAAGTTTAACGCTCTAGTATCTAATTATATGGAATACTATTAACAGATTAAATTCTGTTGAGGGTTTTGAGTGATATATGCTATAAACACAAAACGTAAATATCTAGATTAAGTTTATTAACATCCAAAAGAAAATAATATAATCCATGCTATAGGATTTGTCAAAAACCCTACATAAATATAAAATATATTTACAAATTTTAATCACATTTATTGATTAATGTTTTAATGTGTCAAGGCTCTTGTATCTTCATATAGCTTTTTATGGTACAACCTATAAAATATGGCCATAGTGTTATTCATAATGGTGTGGCTGCAGTGAAAATTGATTACCTGGAGGGTTGTGGGTGCTTGGTTAGTGACGAAGTAACCAGTGAGGTACGTTTCCGTCACAGGTAGGCAGATGGCACTGGCTTCACAGTTACCGCCAAAACAGTGATCTCTTTATTAAACTGGATGAACATAAGTCCACGAATTGCCAAGGAGAAAAGCATAAAGTTCAAGTTAATCGTCTGCTTCACGGTGGGGGGAAAGATTGTCGGTTTCTTTCAATGTTCTTATGTGAAAACATGTATCTGATGAATACAAGTGTTATTGTTTGAAAATAATGAAGTATTATACCACACTTGCCTGAAGAAACATTTACATTAAAGGATTTACAATTAGGTTTTACATGTAATACTGTACAAATATGAAAAAAATATTTTATATTTAAATATGTAGTTATCCATGTTGTTTACAGTTTGCCAAGACTACACTTATATTTAAAGTTGGCTATTAGCTTTTATATTGGTTTCAGAAACCATATTTAATTGTAAGTTTGATAAATTAAATGATTAAGGTATCTTAAAAACGTGATTGCATTTGTTTGAATGACAAACGTTGTGTAGTTGCCATTAAGTTCAAACAATTACTTAGGTTATAGGCTTGTAGAAAATATTATTATACTACCATTTTCTTAAAAAGGTTGGCTCATATCTTGTATATTGCTTTCAGAAACCATATTATGTTGAAAGTTAGATAACTATAACAAAACAAGTTAGCTAAAAACTGGATTACATTTGTTTGAATGACATACTTTGTGTAGAAGTCTTATTTCAAACGATTATTTAGGTTATAGGCTTGTAGGAAGTACCAGTTTTGAACTTTGTATTGCTCTTCAAGTCTTTTAATAACAAATTTATTTCATTTAACTAATCACATCTCATATATTCAATCAAATTTATGAACTATGTCAAAATGCCACATTGCCTTGGAAGGTTGTAGGAGATAAAGAAGAGATACCAGAGAGTTTCCTTCTCTCTTACACAATGGTATACAGACGAAAGCCCAAAAATTTCAGCCAAATATGTCAATTCAGTTATAATATAGATACCAATGCCTCCAAACTACTCAAACAGTCTTGCGAGTCACCAGGCGTGTAGCGAAGAAATCAATCGTTTTGGATGATTTTAGCAAGTCACCCCACGTTCAGTCAGTGAGAGATAATGATCTAGACCGTTTACAAGCGGAAAGAGAAATGGGACCCGTAAGATGAATTGAGGAAATCTTCGAAAACCCTCAAATCATTGTGGGTAGAAATTGCCAGGGAAGTTGGCATCGAGGGTAAGTAAAATTTTATGTCTATTGTCTTAATATGTCTTTATTTTAATATGCAGTAAAGTAGGGTTTGATATATAAGTTCTATAGGGTTCAGATAACGTTTTCTTTATCTAGTACAGAATCTACTATAAAGAGTTTGACCACGTAAGTATGAGTGAACGCTGTGAGTGAAGTGTTTGGAATGAAAACAGTTGAGGACCCTATAAGCCAAGAGGTTTAAGTGACAAATTAAAAAAAAACACGAATTAGGTGCATAAGTGATCTCAAAATATGACAATCTGTCTGTCGGTAAAGAGATATAAATGATTTTCCATCCAGTGGTGAGATCTGGTGGCATATCACTTAACTTCTTACCAACATTTGTGAAATGTTCGGAACTCAAGGAATCCAAGTATGCTTGTACCGCTTTACCACCAAGTATTCGCTAAGTTTGGATTAGATGATACCGTAAACATGTAGTTCTGCTATGAATGTTTCTGTAAATGACTTTTTCTGTGGGTGCGAAATAAGACAAGCTCTGTTTTTATTTAGTTATTCATATTGATTGATAAAAATTGAACGAACTATTAGTTTTATTAAGTCAAGTTGTAACCTTTTTACAACATGACACAGAAGAAGTTGTATCACTCACCTAGCCAGCCCCAGTTGACTCGTTCTGACTCATATACAAAAAACCCTAGATACACTCCACGACACAATCCACATTCAACTAAGCAGGAGTTCAAGGCTCGCTGCCAGCCGTGTTGGGAGACCCTCCGCCCCTTCAAATAAGTGAACTTCGCTGAGCACGAACTGTAAGCGTGCCGACGGGCGTGTTATAAAACTTCTATGGACAATATTTGTGCTTGTGACCAATGCTCGTGGGCTCTCGAGACTGTTCTGGAANTCCTCGTGGGGTTTTCGAGCTTTTCTGGAAACCCCCCCCCCCCTAACTCTCCGCGCACTGAGAACACATGGTTACCGTAGGCTATATAATGGTTAGAGTCCAGAGTATAGTTACGCATTACACTCTAGGCTTACAAGGTAATAAGCCTAACTATTAAGTAGGCTTGACACTCTTCTCAAAATTCGCTTTGGTATTAAAATGTTTAGCTTTAAAATTTAATGTCTCGAACTTCAGTACAAAATATATATTTATGAATAATGAATGACTATGATCAGGTATATTGTTTCTTGCCCATAAAGCAATATTAACTTGGGGAGAACCATTCTGGCTCCATTTATTTTTTGTACGTTTAATTTCCGCATCACGGAAAGTTTAGGGGTCTGTTGTAACTAACCTGAGAAAGCCACGATATGCTAGCTTTATTTCTTGCCACCAGGACATATTTAAAGTATTTGTTAAGGGTTGAGATAGTTTATTTTTACCACCTTGTTTTAATTTAGAGGTTGGTTAAATGTGGGGCCGCGAGCCGGCATGGGGGATAATTCCTGTGTGGACACTTTGTTGGTTATTAAAGTTAGGATAGTTTATTGTCGTCTCTTTTCTTATATCTATCTATTTATCTATCTATATGGTTATTAAATATTGGGGATACATATGGTTATTAAATGTGGGGCCGCCAGCCACCCTCTGTATATATCTACGGAGGGAACTCCGTTTATTGTTAAAACGTTAGGTTATTTAGTATTCTTAGACTTTTGACTTTATATTTTGTCAGGAATTATTATAATGCCTCTAGCGTTGTTTAAGTTAGGTACTTGTGATATTTACTCACCTTAAGTTTTATGCTAGGGAATGTGCTGGCTCTCTGCCATTAATTATGAAAGATATTTATTATAGTGAGATAAGAGACCAATTTATTAGAGTTTTATTGTCATTCTCTGATGACGCCATTTTGGGACATCTAAAAATGAAGGGCTTTCTGTTATTTGTCATTATTTTGGCGCCCATATGGCCTTGGCAGTAATACTTGTGTCTTATTGCCCATCTGGCTTATGTCCTTGCTTAGTGCTTTAACTCTTATGTTCCTCTCCCCCATTTAGCTGTATCATGTTAATTGTGAAATAAATTTATAACTCTCTTGTCCTTAACTCTGTGTGTTATTTGTGTGTGATAATAATGGGGGTAGGTCACAAAGTTTTAGTAAGTTTTAAGTTTTTAATGAAGGACAATTAGCTGAAGAAAAAATCTTAGCTTAGAAACGTATGGTATGTTTTTGTAATTATTCCTTTTGTTTTAATTTTCAATTTGCCTAAATGAAAACATTATTGGACATTAAACTATTATTGGCATTTATATACCTGAGATATCATTATGTTATGATAATTACTGCTATAGTTTTTGAGTTTATGGATTTATTTAAGGTTATTCCTTATATTGCCTATTTGGGATTTTGTTCATTACAATTTAATCTTCATACTCAAATTCCTAATATGTTATACTTATTATCATCTTAATATGGCACACAGTCCAACATAAAGTTTCGTTGGCCAAGTAATGATGCATGTGATAGGGGTGGGGAAATTACAAATTAAAATAGACCCTGGTGATGCTGAAGGGAAAAAAACCCGGCAAACCCCCATAAGGGACTACAACTTCGCAAAGCAGAGGCTGTACGATTGGCCAAAGATGGGAGCCAAAATTTGGATGACAGTCAAGTTACGATATGCTTTGAATGGCAAAAAAACCCAACTATTCCAATGCCTCATTTAACCAATACTAAGGCAATACCTTAGGCATCTCTGGACATACAATTTGGGCATACATAATCTTGTAACTGGAACTGCAAATTTTACATGTGGTACGAAGGACAAGCATCTCGTGGGTGCAAGGAAATTGGGTCATGTCTTTTACCATTTGTTCGTAATCGTCTCCCTAATGTTAAGCATATTACAGCATTCAGTGACAATTGTGGAAGCCAGAACAAAAGTCACTTCACTGTAAAATTCTGGCTGTACATCATTAGGAATTCACTAATCGAAACTGTCGACCATTGCTTTTTGATAAGTGGGCATTCTTATAATGAATGTGACCAGTACTTTGGTCTCATAGAGTTAAAAAAAGAGAGAGAGAAAGTAAACGGGAGCTTTATCTCCCTGAACACTGGCAAGTACTGGTGGCATCCACAAGCAGAAAGTTCATCGTAGTGCGTATGCAGGATAAAGATTTTACTGTCCACAAGTCTCTTGATACCTTACTTCATAAAATCAGTAAAGGGAATTTAATTATGCAGGTGTTGCATTTTATGAAAGAAATTCCCCTCACATTGTTCTACAAGACAACTGCTGGAGGGTTATTGGCAGTGGCGGTTCGTAGCTAAAATTAGTGGGGGTGCTGCTCAAAAAATGTTTAGCCTTTGTTTTAAAATTGTGTAAAAGGAAAAAAAAATGTATAAAAAGAAAATTTATTCAGGACCTTGTTAAAATCTTAACAAAAGAACCAAACTTTTTTACTTACTTTACTTAAATTGTTACAATTCAAGCTTAATATATTTATTTGAAAATGAAATCCATTCTTCTTGTTTTAATTTGCGCAAAAAGTTCAATATTTTTCTCCTTGATCTATGGATGACAATTGAGGAAATTTTTCTCCATTGAAATTACTGCAAGCGCATTTAGTCTTTCTGTTAAATAAAATAACTGAAAAAAAAATGAATCATATAGAATAGCTGAAAGCAGAATAATTCTACACTCTTCTACACTTTATTACATTCAAGAATATGGTACACGGTTTTTAAGCCCAACACGCTCTGAGTAAAAAAAAACTTCCTTCCACCATCACACCAGAGCCGGCACTGCGAGAGAAACAGTGCTTTCTCTACCTGGCAGTCCCGCCTTCCTCCCCACCCCCTCCTATGTGCGCATGCGCACAACAGTCAAACACCACGTCGCTGGCACTCTGAAGCGCACAGTTCCATACAATTTTTTTTGGATTTTTTTCATAAACCAAGGGATGGCTACTGAAGTATTGACATTAAGCTTAAGGAATATATATTGTACTACAAAAATAAAGAAAGAATTAAAGAAAAAAGACTCATTATATTAAATGTTATCGATAATATCAAGTGAAAATAGGGGGTGCTGCAGTTCCGCAGTGCCTATACACGAGCCGCCACTGGTAATTGGAATCGTTCGACAGGATAGAGATAAAGTTCACCCGTGCCGGAAGAATCTCAACTGATTTTCCAGTATCAACTGGAAAGCCTAAAATCAAGTATGCTAAGTTTGCTCCATGAACTGTTGCAGTTTGTGCCTTCAGTTTATCATTGGTTCTATAAAGTCTTCCTCACCAGTGGCGCAGGAACGGAGGGGTACAGGGGCAAATTTTACCTCCCCACCCAAAAAAAATATTGAAGAAGTAAAAAGTATAATTGTTACTCCTCCTCCCCCCAAAATAATATAGTAACACTTTTAGAGTGTAACTGATCTTGTTGAGGCAAGATACAAAGTTCACACATAATAAAAATAACACAATAAAAATAAAATGTGCTTGGACCACACACTCAATACATTTTGAAAACTCTGATATCAATACCAGCTACATCAGCTACATCAGCTACATCAGCTACTGAAGAAAGAAGGTTTTTCAATACTTACACGAATAAAAAACTATCTTCGCTCCACAATGAGGCAAAAAAGACTAAATTACCTGTGTCTGATTAATGTATATCCTGAGAGGCTCAACAAACTTGAAATTTTCAAAACTATTAGGTGGTTCTATAGCTAGTGACATATATAGGGCAAAGGTGTATAGAAACCTACTTTAATTTTCAATGTTTCAAAAAAAATTTTTTTGCTGGGCTGCATCAGATATAATTTTTCTTAATTAGTTTTGTGTGTATTAACTCTAATGTTTGGCATGACTAAAATAAATGAAAAAATGCACGATGGGACTGTTAAATACAGGTATATCTAATTATACGCAATCTCACTTTACGCGTTTTTGCTATAACGCAATTAAAAATAAATAAATAAATGATAATGTATGGTTGGGTGTAGTTTCACAGTCACCCTGTGCGGTGGTGGCGTGACCTTGTGCGCGCACATTCTAGTAAGGACAAATATGTTTATTGTAAAGTTTCGTGTTAAAGGGGTGGTATTGACAACATTGGAGATTCACGGGCAGAGTTAAACAGTCCTGTATTAAGGTAGTTTGAAAAAATATTTGTCCTGAAGTTTCTCATTCTAACGATTTTGATCCTGAACAAGAACCTTCCAGTTCAGGACATGACATCGTTGACAAAGCAAGATTTTGGATTTGATGACATAGACCAGGCAAATGTGGATGAATTACTCCAATTCAACTCAAAAGAACTCACCAATGAAGATCTTCTAGAAATTGAGAATGGCATAAAGGATTGTAGCATTTATGCTCCAAGTAAACAAAATGGGCAAGTCAATCATAATACACTTACCCAATCTCATCGACCAGGCCAGGCACCTCGACTTCATAACACGTCCAACAACAACTACGCCCCGCGAACAACAATCAGCGCCGAGCCAAGTGCCGCATCTCACCGCTAGAGACCACCACCCTGCTCAATTCCACCTAACATCAACAAAAAGAACATGCTAGAAAGGGGTGGTAACTGCTACTGCTTGCCAGAAGATAATCGACGTTTCTAGTGTCACACGCATTCCCCCTTCCTGTGTATTTTTCTCTGTGATCCCCAACTTTTTCCTTCTCGATTGTTCGACGAGTGTACTCCATATAAAGAACCATCTGCCAAGTGAGAGACTACTCTTGGATTAGGCGTGGACAATGTAGGACGAAGCAAGAGGCTTCCCAGACCTATTATTATAATGTAAGATGAAATTCTTATTCGGCGTAAAATCTAAACACTATATACTATTCAAAATTCCATTTCGGTCATTAACTTTTTTTAAATTTAATTATTGAGTCCTAGTATAGATCTCTGTTCTTTTGCAGAACAAACAATTTAACTTTATTTATTTTACTTGCGAGTTATGTCACTATATTAGTTTAGTAAAGATAAATATGGGAATGTTGTTTATAACGTTAGGTCAGCACTGTTCATATGTGATTAACGTTTGACTGTTATAGTTTTTAATTTAAACTTTATTTATGTAGCTTGGGAGTTGTGCCGCTATATTAGCTTAGTGATTTTAATTTGATTAAGAGGGAGAATTATTCAATTAATGTGTGCGTAAGTATACATGGTGAGATCCTACCTGCTGCTGAAGATCCGG
>CABFVX010005527.1:24778-39995 GCA_902151425.1 Timema shepardi | reverse complement strand
TTTTTTTTTTTTAGAATTTGTTATAGAAATCTTAAAAGACATGAGGATTTTATTAAAATTCCCATATTCCAATTGGTTTGCTCTGAAAAAATTGTTTTATAATGAAAGAACTATTATGAGTTTATTAGTGCAGACATATTTTCACTCTGTATAAAAGTTTTTTACTCATTGAGATAGATGGGTAGTATAAATGAGTATAAATGTACGAAATGATCATCATGAACGGAATTTTATTTTGATATAAGATTAATTCTTCCAACAACAATACTTTTCACAGTTTGATGTGTTTAGTTACGAGCTCTTCACGCGCCCATGGCTATCTTGGTGTTGTGGGGAATAAGTCAACAAATTTATGAACTGAAATTCGAACTGCTGGATATTTCAGTACAATGACTTGCCAGAGTTAACAATAACTTGGCCTGTTTGGTAAATCTTTATCTAGAAATATTCTACCAAATTAATACTGTCCCAATATTAGCGAGCCGTTATTAGGTACCTATTGGTTTGTGAGCACTAAACCACGATATGTTGGTGAGTATTGGCCTTCAACTATTACTATACCATGGTTTGAAAACATTCACTTGAATTATTAACACCATTAAAATAACACTGATCAAACATGGCCTTGCTGATACTGGCTCAATATTATCTGTAGAATTAAATCATGTATTTCCCCAAAATATGCCAGTAACAATTTGCAAGCATGTAAGACTAGTATTAAACCGTCAGACATTACACTAATTTCTTTATACTGTCCAGTACGTTACAGGTAAGTTACTATTGGTTGCCAGGCCGCCATAATTATTTGTTAGCAGCATTAGTATGTTACTATAAGAAAACGTTTCTTTTCCCGCCACGACAAAATCAACACTTGTTATCTGCAGAGATATCTATACTAAACTGGATGGACATCAACACACCCCTTGTAAAGGGTCAAAGCGTGACGCTCAAGTTTGTCGTCTGCTTAGTTGTGATGAGACAGATTTAACGGTTTCTTTCAATGTTATTGTGTGAAAACATATATCTGGTAAATAAAAGTTTTATTGTTTGAACATAGTGAAGTATTGTACCGCACTTGAATGAATAAACATTTACATTAAATGATAAACAATCCAGGCTTACAGGTAATATTGTACAAATACGAATTCAATATTTAAACTATCCATGTTGTTACGTTTTGCCGCGTTGGCGTAGCTGGCAAATGTTTTCAAAATTAATATTGTATTGTAAATTTGATGATGATGATAATAATAATAATAATAATTAAATAAGGTAATTTAAAACTTATTACATTTGTTTGCATGACCATCTTTGTGTAGAAGTCTTAGTTCAAACGAAGTATTACTATATTAGCCTACAAACATCCATTTGAAGAAACAATTCACGAGTTTATAACTTAATTATGATATTAAACCCTTTTATTAACACATTTATTTTATTTGACTAATCACACATTGATGCATCTCATATATTCAATCAAATTAGCGAACGATGTCAAAATGCCACTTTGGCTTTTATGTGTGTAAGAGAGAAAGTGATACCCAGAAGCTCCTTTTTCTCTTACACAATGGTATACAGATGACAGCTCAAAAATTTCAGTCACAGGATATCCATCCAATATGTTATAGAGATTAATGGTTATCTGAGACTGGTTCCACAACATTTATCTAACAATAGTCCGAAATTTACTTTCCAAAAATAAGCCACAACCGAAGGTTGTTAGAATAGTAGGTTGCTGGTTTGGGCCTGGTGCGTGACGTCACCTCCCTACTACTACCTATAGCGACACATCTCAAGGATAGCTCAACTTAATTTTTATTTAATTTAAAAGCACTTAGCTACTAAGGCACCTTTATATGTGTCTACTACATAATAATTATCAACATATTAATTGATGACAAACTTCTCAAGCTTACAGTGTATGAACACATCATCATTATTATAGTACCTATACTGAATTTGAACTGTTGAATCTAAAATAAATATATTTAATACATAGTCACAAAAACGTTTAAAAACAATATTTACAAATAGTTACACATTTCAATGCTGAAAATGATTTACAAGAAAGCAGAGCTAACAAAATTAAATACAAATGTTACCATACATGCGTTTTAATCCAACCAGGCTATTCTTATAATTATCAAAGCTATGTGTTAGAGATGAGGAACCTAGAATTTAGAGGAAGTATATAAGAATATTGGTGTGGAGGGAAAGTTGGAAATAATTTAAGATAAAACGCATCAATATGCCTATGCTCTGCATTTAAGTCTTGAGTCAAACAGCCTAGATGAGACTGACGCTTTTGTCTGTGTGTCCATCTGTGTGGGCCTTAAAATATTATAATCATCAAATAAAAAACATTATAACATAATTGAAGGATTTTTGAAATTTTACCATCTGACCACTCGGAGAAAGAAGTGCCGTATTGTGATTATCAAAAAATTCGAACTCGAAATTTTGACGGGTGTCGACGTTTCCTGACCCCCTGAAACCAAAAATCGTGTTTTCGTGATTCTTGTCTGTCTATCTGTCTCTACCTTGGGCTAAGGTTGAAACCAATTTTCTTATCAGGCTAAGACTTGGTAACTAGAGTTTTCATAGGCTCTGAGAAGTTTTTGGAACTAACCCTAAAATTAAGGGCAGTTTACTGAAAGGGAAAAATAGAAAAACATCTATTTCCTTGAAATTTGTTCTAATGATTTTGCTTAAACATTGTATATAGGAATTGCTTACCATTACAAACAGAATTGCAGCTCTAATTTTTTCACGTGAGATTAATTTAAGAGTAGTTTACATAAGGGAACTTTACAATATTTTGATCAAATCTTAGAAACAATTTGAGATACGAAATACTTTATCATGTAAAAGTGTAATAATATCAATTCTAAAAACTCTTTATTCTAAATAGATTTTATTAAAAACAATATTTTCTGAGCTATAAGCATATATATATATATATATATATAATTCAGAATTTGAAAACAAGAAAATAGTGTTGAAATGTTCTTTGATGGACGGTGATATTCCTCTTTTCTCGATGTTTAGCAAGGGTGTAGACTATTTCATTTATGACCTTTAGTGTAGTATTCCTGCAACAAAGTATTGTACGTATATTCGTTTCACAAATCTTAGGAGTTTTTAGTAATTGTCTCTATTTACATACATAAAAGACGAACTGCATTTGTGGTCACGTGGACAAGGGCATCATTCTTGTATGGTCGGTTTTACAGGTGACGAGGAAGTCGGGGATTGAACTCACTAACACACTCATCAGCATATTTCTCCAGCGACTGGGCTTAGAGACTTGACATTTTATGTGAAGATTCCCATTAGGAACTTTTAATATTATGTACTCTGTCTCACACAAGGTTCATTACTTTTGTTAGTAAACTTAGACCGGCAATGTGCTCTGTCCTCTGCCTCCTTAACCTTCCAGAATTTTCATCTTTCCCTCAAGTCATCTAGAATTTGAACCCTCCTTCTTCCTAAGCACCTCTTTCCTTCTATGACATGGTGATAAGACAGGATATTGCGAAATTCAACCTATAAAGGGTGATAAAAGGAGTTGAGAGATTTCAAAATTCACTTATGTATTTTTTTTGAGCCAGTGGACATAAAGCCTTGAAATTTTAAATAGTTGCTCTTTTTTAGAATTGGATGAGTTTTTTTCAGATTATTTTTCCAAATTTAATTCCTTATTGAGGGGTGAAAAGTACCAGAAATGAAGTGGGAAATCTCATTTACTCCAATCTTAACAGAATTTGATAGATGATTTTTTGGGTCATAGAATACGAATATGACAACAATTTGTGTACGGAACCCACTCGATGAATCCCAAGGTGCAAAAGCAGGAGTTGATGGGCTCAAAATTATTAGAAACAACTAGCTTATTTCTCACTATGGTAAAAAATTGAAATGTGGCAAGTAGGTAAAGGGACCATTCCATATAACCATAGAAGTCTGAAAAATAAAATTTTAAAATGAGATTTCGGGAAATAGGTGGAGGGAAAGGTATAATCAAGAATACGGTTTTTTTGGTGCGATAGAAAATTTAAATTGGACTGTCAATTAGAAAGACCATATCAGATGACCAAATCATCATCATCATGAACAACCTCCACCCACTGGGTGGGTCTGTTTGGAGAGTCTGCCTCTCCACCACCTCCCTTCCTCCCATCACCTGTATCCTTCCACCTTAGCCCAGTCATCACCTCTCTCCTGCACATTACCCTTTTCTCTCCTCAGTTATCAGTCTCTTGGTCTTCTTCTCGGCCTCCCAACCCCACCTGTATTGACAACTTCCTCGTGGGCATCCTTTCCCCTTCCATTCTTTACACATGGCTATATCACCTTAGACGTGTATCCCACTTCTGAAAAATACCTCCGCTTGCCTTCTTCTTTTACTAATTTCTCTTCTGTTCCTTCCATTCCTTCCACAATACTCCCAAGATACTTGCAACTTTTTTCTATCTTCATATGCTCCTTTCTCACCGTCACGACAGTTGTATACTTGTCCTTATTCCTTGTTGTGATCGCTATCTCACTCTTCCTTACATTGAACCTCTTTCCACACCTCTCCACCACTTCTTCCCAAATATCCAGTTGCTCCTTTACTTCTTTTAACTTAATACCCAACACCATCCAGTCATCTACAAACACAATTGATTTCATATTCCTCTCCCCTAATATTTCTGCAACTTCGTTCATTATTTCATCCTTCAATACATTTATTAACAGTACCATGTTTCAGACCATTATATTAATCAAACCAATCTGTATTCTCTTCTCTCACATTAACAAAGCTCAAACTACTCGTGTACTTATTCCTCTTTATATTTAATGTCTCATCATGCACTCGTTTCTTCTCCAGCGTTTTACATACTCTTCTTCTGTCATACACTTTTTCAACATCCAAGAATACCATAAGCAGGTCTTTTCGGTACCCATAGGGTCACTCTTGCAGCTGTATCAGAAAAAATAGATCCACTGTTGACCTTCCTGATCTGAAGCCATATTGTCCTCTCTCAATTGTCCTCCTAGTATTCCTCTAATTCTATTCTCCAATATGTTTTCCTGACTTAGCACAGTGGCTCATCAATATAACTTCAATGTAATTCACACAATTCTTCCTTTCTCCGTTCTTGAAGATGAGTACCATTATTCACCTATTCAAGAACTTTCATACTTTTCATTGCCACTTCCACTAGTCTTCAGTTTAGTTCCCCAACACTTTCCTGGCTAGTGCTCACTTCACCCTATCAATAATCCTCCGTGGTCGTGTTAGCATTTATCAAATCCTCAAAGTACTCTCTCCACCATTTACTTAAGTCGTTCTTTTTCAGTACCACATTCCTACTCTTGTCTTTCACTCAATTCTGTTCCTCTTTATTTCTTCTCTTAGTCATAACCCTTCTACACACCTCCATCCAACTTTTATTCTTCTTCTCCAATACCCTCGTTGCTTCCTTCTATTTTGTCTTATATTCTTTCTTCGCCTCCGGTAGTCTCACTTTGAACCAATCCCTAAAGGATCATTTCTTCTCGGTGACTGATTCTTTTGTTCTAGTATTCCACCAAGGTGATTACTTCCATCGTCTCTTCCCATTTGTCCTTCAACACACCTCCTCTGCTGCGTCCACCAATGCAACCCGGAATCTTCTCAATTCTGCCTTCCCTATTTTAGTTTCATCCCTTGGATGTTTGTTTCTAATTCTTCTCTGAAACTCAATTATGATTTCTTCCTCTTAAACTTCCAACCTATAACCTCCTCTTCTGATGTTCTTCTATTCTCCTCTCTTTATTTCCGGTCGGGGTTGCGACCTGCAGCTAGTGGTCACTGTCTAGGGCTTCATATGGAATTACCTTTACATCTGTCATCTCCTTCCTAATTTGCATATCTACGAGTATGTAGTCCAATACCAAATTCCTTGACCAATCGGTGCTGTACCACGTTAATCTATGACTCTCACTCTTGCTAAACAAATTATTTACAATCAATAGGTCATTCCTACTGCACAATTTCATCAGCTTATCACTCTCCATATCCTTAGATCCACATTAATCTTCTCCTATCACTTCTTAATATCCTTGCCTATCCGTCCCACCATGGGCATTGAAGTCACCCACGACAATTTGATTTTGCCCTCTCAGTTTCTTCTGCAGCTCGTCTGCAAACACCTCCTTTTCGTTTAATGCCCTGTGGGGCATTCCCTTACACCACTTCCACTGTCATATCCTTCAGTCTAATTTTCACCTTCAAAGTATGTCATTTATTCCTTCAGCTCTTACTTTTGCCCTCCTCTCACCAATAACCACCTCCGTTCCTTCTTCATTACCAATTCAATATAACATAAATCTGTTCATCAGATCTTTATTCCCTTCTTTCTGCCACTTAATTTCCACCAGCCTAAGTAAGTCAAGCTTTCTTTTCCTCCATTAGATACACTTGCACTTCAAATTTTTCCGTCAACACCCTAGTATTTATTGTACTAATTCTTTGTCCATTTCCTTTGCTGAGCTGGTATCCATTATGTCTGTCCTATCCGAGGCTTTGTTTTCTCTATTTTGAAATAAATTTTGCATCCAATACTGGCTTACTAGGCCTATCGGAGTTTCATAAGTGCTCCATCCTCCGTCACTTTTCAAGGTTACTGTAGGGTCTTCAAGACTAATTAAGTGGTCACTGTGCACCCATTGCTACCACTGTATTTCAACCCTACAGGCACTCCGCTACTTCGTGCTGCTGCCCACCTCACTCAAATTGGATGAGGGGGTTGGAATTTCAGGAGGCAGACCAAATAAGTCCTAAATTTGAAATACTTTAGCTAGATTTGGAGGGGGTGGGAGAGAGTTTGACATATAAAATCTAATAGAAACAAGTACTATGTATAATAGAAAACCGAATTTGGCCAGGCAAGTATAGGGACGAATACAAATTATCATAAAATACGGTATATTTAAAAGTGGAACTTAACTTAGTGAGTGGGGGGAGGAAGGTAGAAAGTAGGAGTCAAAAACTCTTTTAAATGAGATAAAATATTGAAATTTTCCAGGATGGCAAAGGGATCACTTAAAATTATTAAATAAGTGTTAGGTATTGAATATCATTAGGTGAGCAATGGTGAAATGGTGTTTCAAAATCTCAAAAATTTAAATAAAAAACTTCTCTGTGTGGTAGAAGTTAAAATAGCTAGCTCCATAAGGTCCACCCCAAACCACCATAAAGGTTTTGCCGTCTTTAAATTTCAATATAAAACAATGAAATTTAGGAGACGAAGGATTGCTCAATAAATTTACAAAATTAATTAGTGAAAAAACCACTTCTTGGTGGAGTGTAAAATTAATTTTTTTATTAACAGCAAGATTGCAAGTCATAAAGTATGCTATCAGCCGTGAGATTAGCCTCATACGCTTCAAACTAACAAATTAGTGAAGAGACAATATGGTAATACAGGAGAAATACAACGTTGAATAACACCGTCAAAGTGGTCTGGCTGAGATTAATAGACTATAAACAGCTCCGTTTACACGTGGATACAATATTAACTGCAAATCTAAACAGCTAAAGCGGTATCTACAGGATGCCATGAGGGTGAAAATATTTTCCAGAGAGAAGAGGGCAAAGTCATCAACAAACTAATTAACGACCTATTGCAGAGACGGCGTGCGGAACCTCGAAGAGCCAGGACAATCTACAGAAGAGAGCAGGTCATAGCAAGTAGACAAAATCTCTCAGGCATATATAGAATAAAGAAGAACGAATTCCAATGGGGTCTGGTAGCAGTGAAGGAAGCTGGCTGGAAGAAATATGTTAAAAAACAACTGACGCACAACCCATTGGGAGTTACTTTTAAGATTGTCACTGGTAAACTAAGGACCGTTAATATCCATTACAACACTGCAGCAACCAGACGAAACGACGACTATTTGTTAGGAAGAATCGGTAGATTTTCTCCTGGAGACGTTACTCCCCAATGACAACGAAGAAGAATAAGACGCCCAACATGAAGCTACAATAATACTGATGCCTGACTTGAAGGATAACGAGACCGAGGTGGATCCAATAACTCAGGAGGGGGTAAAAGATTCATGGATTCAATGAATAAAAATAAAGAACCTGACCAGATGGTATAAAAGTCGAAGTGCTGCAGTAAACTGTGGATTGGATCATTCCATATGTGGACCAATTGCTGAAAGAATTACTGTTAAAGGGCAGAGTACTGAATATCTGTACACAAAGTAAGGTAGTCATTCTAAGCAAGAAAGAGGACAAAAACCATGCTACCTAGGTCATATAGACTGATATGCTTGTTAAACATCCTTGGGAAACTATAAGAAAATATCCTCTTCACAAGACTACAGAAACACATCGAGGTTCACCAAAGGCAATATGGCTTTAGTTGGGGAGAAATCCACGGAAAATGCGGCAGCAATGGTTATGAACCTAATTAATAACTCAAGAGCCAAATACACGGTCAGGATATTCGTTGATATCTCAGGTGAACTCAAAAGCCTGACATCCCTTTCTATTCAAAATGCTGAGAAAAATCAGATGTCCAAGTGAACTGTATAATAGCTTCCTGAACTATAGTAAGGACAGATACGTTACACTGAGGTGCCCAGGATTATCCCTAAATAATAAACTAACCAAGGGCTACCCCCAAGGGTCAGCAAGTTGACCAGTATTTTCGGGATGTTGGTCTAGAAATTTAGCTGTTAGAAAGGGAAGCGCTCCCAGGAGCAGAGGGATTGGTACTCTTCGTGGATTACCTGTTAATAGTGGTTGAAGATCAATCAAGATTGCAATTAGAAATCAAGGCGAATCAGCTACTAGAGGGTCTAGATACCTGATACAAGAAGGTTGACATGTTCTTGAATGTTTAGTAACGTCTGAGCCTCAAATATCTGAAAGCTATCGAGGGACTTGCACACTGGATAGAAGGACATAGGCCATACAAAGTGATTGTACGTGACTTTGGACTGCCAGTGAGGAGGGAATTGCGGCAAAGCAACAAAAACCCGTGGAGGACCACGCTTGAATAGACAAGGGATAGAGGACAAATTATAAAGAATACTCAGGTGAAATAAGCATTTACCTCTGCTTTTGCATTCGCGATCACCTTATGACTTTTTTGTTGTATATAACTTTGGAAGGGTCGGGAGGTTATATATGAAATAGTAGGGATAAGATAAGGGTAATGCCTTAATTTGCATTCATAAATGTTCAATATTAGCCCTAAGGAAAACGATTAAGAGCTTAACGTGCCTATTTGTGCGGCCCAGTGAAGATGGTTTTCTTTCTGGTTTAATAATCTACCTGAATGTTGGCCCAAGAGCCGGTAATTCGGATATAGGATGACATAAAACTCAAGCAACAGAAACACTAATATCATAGATTTAACACGTACGGAAGAAAAAAAGAAACACTGATAATACAAAACACATCTACAAGGCTGGTGAGATCAACACCTCCTAGAGAGAAGGCCTGCTCGCACTTCTGTGACGTCACAAGTATGTGGCCATGCAGGTTCCTTGTGCTTCAACAACGAAACGTTGGTTTCATCAAGAAAATGATATTTTGAGTATTTATTGTTGGGGACATTTTATGTTAAATATTACCTGTTTAAGTGTAATAAATTATTTATTTATCTAAAACCTAAGCTGAACATAAATTATATGAAAACATACATTTCCTGGGCAGGCATATTTACATGACACTATACTGTTTGTGTAGCTCGTTCCTTAAGTATTTTTAATTATATTTCTAGGAAGTTACCTTAGGAACAAATAATATTTTGATGAGCTTTGTAATTAAAATAATTATCAAATATAAAGGATTACTCGGAGAGTATTACTATGGAGGGAAGCATAAATGCATTTAAGATACTTACATTAAATTAATTAGGTAGTAGATTATGATATTTAAATTAATAAATATATTCACATGTCAATAGTTGCATGCATAATTCGATTACAAAATATAATGTTATATTGAATTATTTTAATATTTATCAATATTGTTAAGTCTACTTTGTACGTATCTATTTTTAACTTTTTTATTTCTATTGTTGAATTTATCTTGCCAAAACAAGTATTACATCATAATAGCTTGATATATTTTACAAAGGTCATCGATAATTATTATGTAGGACGTACAGGTACACAAAAGTTTACAATCACATATCATAATCTGGCCACATTCTTTGCATGTGTTGCGATAATCAAATATTCAACTTGATAGTAAAATATAATTTAGTAAAATTATAATGTTAAACAGAGGTTTGTTTAGAATGTAATCACGTTAGTTATAAATTGAATAAGTACCGGCATACTTTGATTATTTTATAGTAAATTTTATAAAAACAACAAAAATTCAAAATCTAATAATATTTGTTAAAATTCATTCCAAGGCAACTTTCCATCGCTTTTGATTATTTTCACATCCATATTAAAATTATTATGAAAACCTCTTTACCATTTGGTTTCAAAACGAAACCTTAAAAAACATTTATTTGTATTTATTGTTATGACTTATTAAAATCATTTCTGGAAGATTTGAGTGAAGAATTTAATTACAGGCACGGTTTGAAATTATTTATTTTAAATTAAATATTATATTTGGGTTTATCTCGAAAAACTAGTAATCAAATTTTAAAAATTAAATGAATTGTTATTGTGTTGCGGTTTCGAGTTTGTATTTAGACACAACCTTGAATTAGATTTTACAATACATCTTACTACCCATCCACGGCTATTCGCATTTATTTACTCTTTTATCCGCTCGGTTAGGCATGTAGTCTAAATGTTAAGATCTTTTAGTCTGGTTTGCCAATGACGGGAAGGTTGGGATTCGTATCCCAGCTGGGTGTATTGAGGGTAGCTTTTCCTAAATGGTTTCCCACTTTCTCTCTCCACACACATATGGGTACATTTAATCTAAATTCTACTTTCCTTATCCTTATTATATTATCGTGATAAATATGTGTGTAGCCTTAACGGGTTTTGAGAGTTAGTGGAAACAGTGAATTTTTAAATACCCAGTGTAAAATGTGCCCACATACACACCAAGGGAGAGTGGGTAGCCATTGAGGTAACTACTCTCTCATACATCTGGTAAGGTTCAAACTTCGACCTTCTTGCAAATGGCTAACCAGACTAAACGAGTTTGAAGTTTAGTTGGTGTGAGCACCGATGAAGGTGTGATATTTTTAATAGGCCTACCATTAATTTAATTTAGCTTTAATTTGTCAATTTGTAAACGAGAAAGAGCACTGCACCTTTTTATTAGTAGTATATAGTTTTATATTAAGATGTTTAGAAGATTTACTAGAAGATTACAATTTTGGCATTCACAAAATGTTTAAAATTCAATCAGTTTTATGTAAAAAAACCACTAAAATAAATATTATCTTAACTATATTAATTATCTACTTTATAAATTCAAAATGTTCCAAATTTATTAATTTAGTAAAAACTTTAATACGAATAACTGCCAAGCCTTTATATTATTATTATTATTATTATTATTATTATTAGCACCGCGTCTTACTAACCGTTCGGGTTATACGCACTTACGCCAATGTGAAATGGCAGGGTGATTGTGAGATGAAATGAAGGACCTACAGTTTAACGTGGAATCCGAACCACGGTGGAGGCCTGGCATTCCTCACATTCACAAGATGTCTTGTCAGAGGTGAAGGAAGGGTTTGGTGATCAGATAAATCTTTGCCGGGACCGAGGATTGAACCCCGGCCGCCAGCATAGAAGTCTGACACCTTACCTCTAGACCACCAGGTCACCTTTAAGCCTTTATAATTTTTTTAAAAAAATTATTAAACTAAGATTTCAATACAATGGATTTAAAATGTGTGTAAACATCAAGTCTAGAAAAACTAGCATTCAATAAAATCAATATGTTCATATGGTCAAACTTTGAATGTTTTTTGGGCTGAAAATCTTTTCTTGGGATTGAATTCAATCATTTCTTCTTAATATTTTCATAATTTGGAAAACCAAACACGTTTACCTTAGATTTACTTTCATAGTTTCCCCGGAAATTTAGTATACTTCACTTATTAAACATATCTAAATTTAGATAAATTCAGTATTAAAACACATAACCGAATAAGAAAACACACACAAAGAAAATGTTTTAGAATGCACTTGAAAATGTATGTAACATTTCAAAACATATTTCACACTAGTGTAACCACCTTTAAGTCCCCGAAATAATAGTCAGGAAGGTTACAAGAGAATAACAGTATTTTACTTGATTCAAATATAGAAGAATCACAATGACCTATTACCATAATAATCACATATGGTATGACGTAAAAAGGTATAGGCATCGTTTTGTATCATAAAACATCTCTAGAGTAGGTTGCCCATATCGCAAACATTATCACCCATAACTATTCATCAGAGATGATTTGGTCCATAACGTTTAAATTAGAAACATTTTCATGATTAAACATAGAATTTCACTAAAGGTGAAACTGACTATAAGGATTAGAATTTGAAACATTAACATAATTCAACATTTTACATCACTTATGGTGAAATTGACTATAACGATCAGAATTTTAGACATAACCATAATTTTTAAAAAAAATCACTAAAGGTGAAATAGATTGAAAAATTAGAATTTGAAACATTAGCATGATTCAACACATTATTTCACTTATGGTGAAATTGACTAGAAAGATTAAAATTTGAAACATTAACATTTGAAAACCACCCTGCCTTTACTACGGTCAGCCCTCATAAGTCTGAGGGTTTGGATACAGAAACTCCGTTACCATATATAAACACTATAAAGTATCTAAGTAAAACATTACTATCAAAAAGGTAGGTTCTGCCAACATATAAACTTCGTCGGGCCTACGGTATGAATATCCAGTCAGGACTTTACGTAACAACCAATATAAATATCTATTTTTAACTGGAGCTTCCCAAGGTGAATATTTTAATAAAGACGTTGATCTCCAGGGCATAGCACAAACATAATACCTTATAGCTACCATGACTGACGTATGGCATTAAGAAAATGGAGCAGTGATAAGTGGAAGTGCCCTGTCTAGCCATACACTTAGTGGGAGTTAATTTCCCAAATAATTACTTTATGGCTAACGCACGCCAACAATCAAGCGTGCAAGCCTCTGCTCAAATAAAGGACATCATATCTCTCATAAAGGCTAATATTCCCACAAAACCCAAATGAAATTGATCTGAGTGGTGGTTAGTATTAAAAAAAAAAGAACAGACACCTGGAGCAAAAATAGAGATCAATTTCTGACCAGAACAATTATCAAGGTTCTCCATAGCGTTAAATTATATTAAACGGTATAACAGCATATCCCCAAGGACAGTCTACAAACTCTACCCATGATAATAAATTTCAATTTGCAAGTCCCAAACAGTGATTATGAAGAGATTCCCTCCCATTATTCGAAAGAGAATTTTGACGACTTTAATAAACCTTTAATCTAATACGCCACTCTCACCTTTTCCAAGACAACGGTGCAATGCGTGACAATACTAGCAAAACCTCCCGATATATAACAACCAAACGGACAGCCAAGTCCAAAGAGTGTGGAGAGAGTAGGAGGGAGAAGGATGGGAAAGGGGAAAAGGAGGGATGGAGTGGGGATTATGCCGGTCACCCATAGAACTAGAAGAACCTTCGAAAGTATCCCAGGTGGTGGAAGTGTCAACTAAGCGCACCGAGCCGCCTTCAGTTGTTTTTCCTCGGGCATGGCTTTATTCCTGAGCTGGCTGTGGAAAGACGTCTCCGTTTAGTCTATGGAACTGTGTGTTGGAGAAAGGAGGTCAGTGATTACGATCACCAGAGTTCGAGTCCAACAGGGCAGAGGGTAAGTGTTATTCCATTTGATTGTACTTGTAACACGTAACTCGTTACACTAGGTACACAATCCAAATAAACCCAGGGCCGGTCCTAGACAATTTGGCGCCCCCTGAAAACTGTAGAATATGGGCCCCATAGATTTTTTTATAAAAGATTAGAGCAATCTAATCACATAAAATAAAGATAATATAAATAAGAATAAAACAAAAAATATATCAGGGTAACAATATGAGCTTGAAAATAAAACGAATATGTGAGCTTGAACTAATTATTTAAAAAAAATACTTTTGATTAACGTATTATTTTGGGATTGAATAGATCAAATGAAATTTGCTAATTTAATATTGCGTATAAATCTTGAAATTTAAACTTAAATTAATGAATAAAAATAAAATTTTAAATAATTTTTTACATAGATATTTTGGAGTTACACAATTAAAGAGAAATTAAAAACCAAAGTGATTTGAACTGATAGTTGGTAAGATAATTTGGTCTAGAACTTAGCTTGTACTTCAAAATGGTAGTTCACCCTCTTAATATTTAAGCTTGGATAAAGAGGTTAATTAAAGGAAAATATCTTATTTTCAATATAACCAACACTATATTGTTCAAAAGAAAAATACCTGCTATTATGTAGCATCATGAACTGACAGGGCTTGCCCGAATAACGCCAATCCACCTTGATTGGACCCGGATTGCGCCAAGAGCTTAAAAGTGTCCCCCCAGACCGGACCAGAATTGCGCCAAGACCCCCCCTCCCAAAACAAACTGCTCCAACTGTTCAAACTTTATAGTTAATTTAGGTGGTCCCTTTTTATGTTTGGTGAATTCCAGTTTTATACCACACACAAAAGTAGTTTATCCACTGGTTTTGAAAATTTTAGCTTCCCCCTCCCCATTTTTATAACTCCCACTTCAAAATCACAAATTTAAGACTTATTGGGTTATCTGAAGCCGTACTTCTACTAGCATGCAAAATTTAGACTTTATACCATCCTTTTTTTTTTATAAACACTCATTTTTTTTCTGGACTCCTATTATAAACTTTAAAATTTTTGGACTTTTATATCTATTTGGAGTGGTATATTTGCCTATATGCAGAATTTTAGTTTTATACCACACTGAGAAGAGGTGGATTCTAATAGTTTTGTAAGTTTTTAACCAATCCACCCACTTTAACAACCCACTTTGAGAATTTTTAAATTATAACATTCATTTAGATATCTGTTGTTTCATTTCTACCTGTCTTTCAAATTTTAATTTTTAACCTCATCTCAAAAATTATTTCTAACTGTGGCTTACCCCCCCCCCCCATCTCTTTCTTTTTTAAACTTCAATTTTTAAATTTTA
>CABFVX010005527.1:4665-17450 GCA_902151425.1 Timema shepardi | reverse complement strand
CCCCCCCCCTTTTTACTTATTACTCACTCGTCTCTTAACACACTATATTTTGAAATATATATAATAGACTCCAAGTTCCCCCTCTACAATTTAACCCCTTTACCGCAAGCCAACACTGCGAAAAATGTTCCTGAAAATTTTTCAATTCTAAATTTCCCGGAAAATTTTCATTTCTAGTCACCAGTGACCCTAATGATATACAGTGACACTAAAAAATGTCTGTAGTAGGAAGGTTAAAATTAAATACTAAGCTCCTATTCTAATTTGTTGAGTATTGCATTTGGAGACCTGATTCATTTTGATCTTATTTTTTCTCCAAATTAATAATAGTAGGTAGAAATTTTTGTAGTAAAATATTAACTTACATTTTGTATTTTTTTGTAATGTTTATTTTAATGCTTTAACAAGAAACTATTTGCAAACTAATCTTTAAATGTAATAATCTTTTATATTAAATGTTGGGGAGGGGCTAGTGCTCTAGATCTTGGCCATTCAACCCTTTATTACAACTGGCGTCCTGCCATATAGAGGAATTCATTTCTGAAAAGGGAACACCATTAAGACAAATTCCATTAAACCAGCTTCATAGCAATAAGGCTATTAGGAAATATCGAAGAAATCCAGGTAGGAGACCAGACAACAGAGGAATCCTAGATGGTTTCCCACTATACCTCCACGCAAATGTAGGTTCACTTCTTCTAAATCCAACCTTCCCAATCTCTAACCCATTAGCGTAGTTAGTACTTAAGCGTATAACCCGAACGGGTAGTAAGACGTAGTGCTAAATAAAAAAAAGAGAGAGAAGATCCTGGAAGAGGCAATCATGGTTTTACAGTTGTAAGTGATGAACAAGCCGGGAAACCCACCTACCTATGTCGGTAGGGCTGGGGCATATACAGATATTGACGTGACAATTTGTACTGGACACGCAAAGGAGGTGGTTAAAAAATGTAAGGTGGGGGAACAAGTAACCTCCAGTGATCATAATATAATTAGGTTCGAAGTTAGAGGGAGGGTTGGAGCTGAAGCCACAAGATGGGTCAACAGGAGATATGATATGAAGAGGGCAAACTGGAACAAGTGCAGGGAGTTTCTAACTCTACCAAGTGAGCTAGGTAAAGGGGAAATGTCAATCAAATAGCGAAGCATCTGACTAGGAGTATCCAGGAAGCCATGCGCAGTATAATACCGTTAAGAAGAGAAGCGGTATAAGTTTCAAATAAGCCATTGAATTACCAGTCGCAGCGGTTAAGGGTTAAGGGGAGAGGCCTGCCAGACGAGGAAATGGTTTCAATGGTGTAGGGATCTGCAGGGAAGAAGAATGCTGCCAGGAATCTACAGAGAGAGGAAGGCAAATTTTGAGTCGGCGTTAGTAGAGGTAAAGAGAACTAGTTGGGAGTGCTTCGTGAAAGAGGAATTAGAGACTAACCCATGGGGAATCCTATTTAAGATCGCTACAGGCAAGATAAAACCCCCGCCACAATATCTACCTTGCAGAAAGAAGACGGGTCGGTGAAAACCGGCTGGGGAGACTCGTCTCGTTTACTAATGAGAACATTACATCCCGATGACACAGTAGAAAGTGGACCCGAAGCCCATCAGGAACTTAGAAGGAGAACTAAGGAGGAATAGAGGGTAGAAGAGGAAGAAGTAGCCCTCATAACCACGAGCAAAGTCAAGGAGGTAATAAAGTCTTGTGAACAACAAATCTCTAGGTCCAGATGGAATTTCTGAGAAGGTCATTAAGGCAGGGGCAGACGAGATAGCTCCCTTCTTAGCCACTATGTTGAACGAATGCCTGGCCCAGGAAAGGATTCCCATTGTTTGTAAGCAGGGCGAGATAGTGATAATAAGTAAAGGGGATGATACATACCCGAAGTTACCAAAGTCCTTTGAAACCACATGTTTACTAAATTTTGTTGGGAAGATCCGGGAAAATATGTTGTGTGTAAGACTGAATATATACAGAGAGCGGATAGAAATCCACCCACAGCAATATGGGTTTTGGAAAGGAAAGTTTAAATAAGACACTATAGTCAGGGTAGTGCTACTGATAGATCAGGCAGATGGGAAATACACAGTGAGAATTCTTCTTTGTGTATTAGGGGCCTGCGATAATCGTTGGTGGCCTGATTTGCATGAGAGACTAAGTAACATAAGGTGTCCGAGGAATCTATGAAGGAGTTTCCGGGATTATTGCAAGGGCCACTGTGCGACCTTGAAGTGTCTCGATATGAAGATAGAGAAGGTATTTACCAAGAGGTGTCGGCAAGGATCAGTCTGTGACGTAATATTTTGGAACCAGAGCTGTTAGTATTGGAATCATACCCAGAGACGGCAGGCGTGGTGAATTTTGTGGGCGATTCGTTGAAGGAAGGTAACAGAAAGAGATTGAGACGAGAAGCAATAGGGTCCTGAATAGGTTTAATGACTGGTGTATAAAGTTAAAACTGAATATGGACCTAAGCAAGATACATTTTGGTCTTCAAGGGAAAGCTAAGAAGGAATACCAGTATCCGGATCGAGAATAACATCCTCAAGCGAGTAACCATGACTAGGTATCTGGGTATAACCTTTGATGAGAAGCGCAACTTTCAGGCCCATATTGAGAAGGTGTGCGCTAAAGCCCTCACAGTGATGCAGAAAATTATCAGCATTGTCCAAACAAGATTTCACCTTCAAACGAATATCATAAAAAGTATCACCAGGCATTACTTATGGCAATAGTAGTATATGGAGCCAGTACATGGGCCCATAGGCTGAAAAACGTTTTACCAGCGAGGAAATTATTCAGTTTGCAGAGGAATATGCTCATGAGGCTGTCTGGTGCCTATCAGTCTGTGTAAACGGATGCCAAACAACAGTGTTTGGAATAATACCATTAATTATACAGGTAAGAATGATAGCAACTTGCTACTGGCTAAAGAGAGGGGTATTTGACATGGTGGAAAGACTAACAAAGGTAGGAGTAAGCATTTTGGTGGGAATAGACAAGGCCCTTTAGGAAGAGTGGCAAACAAGCCGGAAAACAAGTAGGACTGATAGGTGAACCTTCTCACTGCTCCCATTCATAGATGAGATACTTGAATTGAAACAACTAAATCCTTCTAAGGGACTCATCCATTTTCTAACTGGTAAAGGCCCGTACAAAGAATACCTATATAAGCATGGTGCAGAAAACCAGCAGTGTGAATGTGGGGAGGTAGCAACACCAGACCATGGGGTACTGGATTATCAGGTAAAAGAGTAACTAAGGAGATAATCTAAATTATGCTTAGCTGGGAAAGCAGTATGGTCGATGATAAGGGATGAAAGGAAATGTCAGTCGTTGTATATGTTAGCGAAAAAGGTGTCAAGGATGGGAAAAGAGGTTCACATTCACGAAATGATGGAGAAGAGGGCAATTGAAAACAAAGATGGGCGTCTGAGAGGGGATATGATTTTTGGGGAAGACTAGTGGGGATTGGTTCTCCAAGGCTGAATCTTCCGAAGAAGATGAAGTTGAAGAAACATGAGTTAACAATGCGATAGCACTAGATTGATATTTAACACAAGCATAGTAAAATTAAAATGATAAAGTTGAAAGGCAGCATGGCAAGATGAGAATAGCCAGCGCACGTCAAGGGGAGGGATTGTTGCCGTAGTTTCCAGTAGACGCGGTGATTGAAGAAAAGGAACGATCCTATCAAGAGACAGCGTTGGTGTTCACAAATTCCGGATGAAGATAGAATCGATAATGGAGCTCACCACAAGCCAGGTTCCATATTCTTGGTAACAAGGGAGAAGTTGGAGAAAAAATCTGATGGGACTCCCGCATCATCATTGGCAGGGAGTGCTGCCTTAACAGCCTACGTGAACAACATGGACTACACTTGTGTTAGGAATGTCATAAATAAGATGTATATCAATACGATCTCAACATTGGAGTTGTAGTAGATTAAGTAGAAATAAGATATATTAGTTATAGTATAAATTAGTATTTAGGTTAGATTAGGGAGTATTAACGCAATATAAACTTCTTAGAATAGGTTATTTATAGGAGTAGGGATCATCCGCCAATTGTTTCCTTAGTCTGTAGCAGGAGCATCAACTCCGATAGGGTGCCTCCGCAGGTTGCGGATAGGGGAACGCTTGCCACAACTGGAGGGTGCCCGTTGCTCAATGGAAATGCCGACTACTGGGGGAAGTGCCAGGGGTGGAGGGTATCGGGAAACTAAAAATACCAGGGGAGGACTGACTGGAGAGATACAAAATAATTAGGGGATGCAAATTATAAATTAGGCTTTAATTAGGTAATAAGTGCTATTACCAGATTAATTATTTAATACAAAGAAAAATAAAATAAATTGAGGAAATTCAGAGAGTAGGAATTAGGACTAAGGTTGAATATCACCGAGCTAAATCAGTCAGAGTAGAAAGAATATAAAAAAATCCCCAGGTGGTAGGATGATACGTGAGAATGATGGTGAAAAGCAGAGGGGAACTAGAGCTTAACGTGGGTTCCGAACCACGGTGGGGTCTGGCATTCCACAAAGCGTGAAAGCACACACTTTACCAGAGGTGAAGGAAGGGTTTGGTAATCAGATAAATCTGTGCCGGGACTGTGATTTGAACACCAGACCCCTAAAATAAAAGTTTGACAACATAACCCTAGACCACCAGGTCTCCTGTTTTTTTAAATTAAATGTTTAACCACAAATTTGTAAACCTTAATTATTACTTATTTTATTAATTACAGCCTCTAAAGTGATGTTTTTAATGTACAGTTTTGCTAATTGAATATTGCTAACACGGAAACAAATTATTAAATTTATATATATGATAGGTTTAAATCTAAATGAGGTTTTCACATGGCTTTATTCAAAATAATTATTATGATCATCTATATTAGGGCCTAATAAAATAAAGCTTTTACCTGTCTGTCTGTCTGTCTGTCATGAATAATGCGCGATATTTACCTCACAGAGAGGTCTGAAATTTTAAATTAGTGGCCCATATGCACAAACATCTTCACCTCGAAGCCATAATATTAAATCTTTTTATTTAATTTTTTAATATTAGTTAAAAACTGAATAGTGAAGATATTTTAACACCTGATAATAGATTTAGTTCTACTTTTCATATAGTTGTGCAATGTGGTCTATAGTAGACCTTGTGCATGAACATGTGCACTTGGAAGCCAGTATTTTAAAATTTTGCCCATATTTACTTTCTCTTCGACCCTTTTTACTCATTTGACATTTTTACTCTTTTCGCCCTTTTCCCCTCTATTTGACCTATTGCTACTTTGTGCACCTTTATACCCTTTGCGCCCTTTTAACCCTTTTCCCACTTCTTATCACTTTCCTTTATACCCTCTTTATCCTTTAGACCCCCCTTTTTAGATTTTTTACCCTTCTAAACCTTTTTGTTCTTTTTGCCATTTCATTATTTTTGCCAATTTTTATTTTATTTTCCCTTTCACCCTTTTTTGACCCTTTTGCAATTTTCCTCCTTTTGTATTCTTTTCTTAATGCCCTTTTTGCACTTTTTACCCTTTTACTCCTTTTTAATTACTTACACTTTGGCATTAGGAACTAAAAAATTCACTAACGAACTTTCAAAAGTACACCATCCATCCCTATCTTGGGCTAGTTCTATCCAGTCCACCTCATTATACTCTATCCTTATCTTGAAATAGACTAGTGACACACATGGCAAAATCTCAAAAAAGGGAAAAGAACATAAAGGGAAAACAGTAAAAGGACCAAAAAGAGTTAAAGTAAATCTAGTATAAATAAAAAGGGTATACATGTTTAAAAGCGTGGAATGAGTAAAATAGATTAAAAGGGCTAAAAGGGCCAAAGGGAAAAAGCTAAAAATGGCAAAATATTTAAAAATTGTACAAATGTGCATAAAGAGTAAAATGGTTAAAGTTGGTAAACAGGGCAAAAGGGGTGAAAAGGAAAAACGAGGTAAAATGGTTTAACGGGGGGAACGGGTATACTGTGTAAATGAGGTTAAAAAGTGCCGAAGTAATTTTTATTGGTATGACTTTTTACCACTTTAGCACTTTTAACCTTCTAACACCCTTATTCCTTTTATTATACCCTAAGATAATAATACCATTTTTTTCCCTTTTTTAACTTATTGCCCTTTTTATACTTTTTACTCGTTTAAACCTTTTAAAACTTGTTACCCTATTTGAAAAAAAAATTGATTATATTTACTTTTCACCCCAGTTGCACTTTTTACACCCTTTTAAGAGTTTTCATCATAAACTATTATGTCTCCCGGGCAAATCCGAGTACTTCAATGCTAGAATTTAATATTTACACCAGTAAAATGTATATTAATTTTGAGGTTTTGTATTCCTGTACTGGGGTAAAGTGCTACCCTCACGACACGATGTTCGTTGGTTCAAACCCAGCTGAGGTAAGTAGATTTTTCTTGACTGATAAAAATTCGTAGCACAATTTACTTAGGAGGGTAAACAAAGCAATTATCGGTCTCATGCCACTTGTGGCATGTAAAATATCCCTGTAAAGTATGTGAAAATACCATTGGGCAAAATTGACAGACCGTGTCTCGCTCGAGCGCTGGTAAATGTTCAGTGCGAGCGGCAACGGGAAACCACTGCACTTTCTAAACTTCCCTAGTACATGTGCTTTCTACCAGATGGTGTGGACGGTACTAACCAGCCCAAGGTCTGTGTGCATGTCCAACTTGAGTTGTATAGAAAGCACATAAAGCTAACGTTTGGGTTGAAAATTCATCATTCAATCAAGTATTTCCCCCTGTCTAATTTCAATAGGAAAGCGGCTTAGCTGACAGCGAGAAAAGTTAGTTAATCTATTTCCATTTATTCATCCATAAGGTCATGTGATCTGAAGCACTGACCATTTATGAATATTGTCAATCAATACGCTACATACTAAACAATACTAATACATATGTAGAATGTTATAAAATTTGCTGAAAACAAATATTATAATTTCTAAAAGAACCTTTGGGCGAAAATTGGACTACAGCTGTATGCCAACCTGGATTTTATTAAATTTTTGAATTTGAAATTGTTCACAAATAATATGGAATTTTCACAATTTTATTCAAAAAATAAGAAATAATATAATCACCATTCGCACACTCCTTGAAATTGGCAAAAGGAATCAGATAAACTTGGGTTATTGAAAAAATAATTAATTTACTATAAAAGACTTGGGTCTTTATTTATAACATAATTGATGTGACAACAAATTAGAAATTGTCAGTGGTGATATTGATTTAATCGCTTTTAAAACTTTGTTTTCAATAATTTTATTCTATCTATAGTATGTAAACTTTATAAGATTCAGCTATGGAGTCGAGATTTAAAAAAAAAGTATATTTGGATTTGAGAAATATTGAACTAGATCCGGCTCTAGTATTAACATAATTTTAATGCAATTAAATGAAATGTAGCCAATCCTGAATCCAAACTATTATTTTGTCACATCAGTATTCGGAAGGAGTAGTTTTGCCAAAATTTATGAAAAATATTTATGTTTATAATATGCACAAAATTTTGTCATAAAAATTATAGTTAGTGCTTTCGGGTGATAAACTAAAAAAAATAAAAATATAAAAATCAAGTATTGAAATTTTATAAGAAAACTATAATTTTTAAAATGAAGTTGTTAACTTTGAAATTGTTATGATTATGACGATGTTGATTAGTATTAATATATAGATTTTCTGAAAAAATTAAAATAAATGTTTATTATATAAAGGAGAAATATTCATATTATTTATAGGTTATGCATTTTTATGATGTAAAGCTGGGTAACTCAGTTCACAGAATTATGTTCAAATAAACTCACAGTATTTTCAATAATAAATTAATTTGACTATTAATTTGAAATATTTAAGTTTATTTTGCCCACATATCTATGAATAGTTAAGATTTAAATATTTTAACTTTATTGAAAGCTACACTTTTATACGTGTCAGATAATGTAAAACATGTGATTGTAGTATAATAAATGTTACTGTTAAATTATTATTGTTACCACTATTATATAAAATTAGCACCTTTGTTTTCCAACAAAATCATTACACAACATAATTAATGGATTTACATTCATGTGTTTCAACATTACATACACACTTTTGTTTGATAAATTGTATAATAATGACATTAAGAGTAAGCTTAATTTGGAGAGTTTAAATGTAGAGAGAAAATAATCATATTTTGGGCCACTTAACATACTGTTTGTCTAGAATAAATAACATTATTTTAATCCTTTTTGTATTTGTCTGAAACATTTCTATTTTTATGTGTTTAAAGTGTTGCATTTTACCATGAAGGTATATTTTGAAGCATATTCAACGCTATCTCGAATACTTTCCTATCCATATTACATAGGAAACCATTCTAGATTCTCAAAAATGCACTCATTTATATGGAACCTGAAGTCATAAATTTCTATGACATTTTTTATACTTATTTTGCTATTTATTACCTATGGACAACCACACTCATCAACAATCATTTTTGGAAGATCTCTTTTGATAATATCGCTATCGGGCCCAAAATATATTAAAGACATGGATGAAAACTTTAAAGGAGCACAACAAGGTTGCATACCAGACAATCTATCAATTTTACGGAACTCTTCTATCACATGAGTATAATAATTTAGGAATGTATCTGGAGTCCGATGGAGTCCGCCACAATCTCCGCGGCAGTAGTTTGCAAAATAACCACTAGGTGCTATAATCCAGTCCTCCCAGCCTAATTTCTTGAAGTTGACGAAAAAGCGTTCTTTGCAGCATTGCGTGCGCACATCCTCATTACAATCAATGGCTCTTCTACGCACTCTCTTGGTGGCCTTTGGATCTGTATGGATAACCAGGAAAGGCCTCTGTGGATCTAATGTTGATGATGACTGAGACACGAATGGTTCTTGAGCTTGCTCAGAGGTCTTGGCAGTATTAGTGGTGGGGAAGAGAACAGCTTCCACTAGATCATTACATCCAGAGCAGTCTATAAGAAGCCGCAACCGCTCTGTCGATGAAGATCCAGAAGAATACCAGGAGCGCACCGTGGAAGTTAGGTTAAACTTCTGCCAGCCAAGTGAAGACAGGGCAACTGGTAGGGATGCTGACATTTCTGCATACTCGTCAAACTCCTGCAACAAACCAGCACTGTTAGCTTACTGTAATGTTCATTCTTTGCTGCAAGCCCACACACTGCGAATAGTTACAAGATATAAATAAAACATTTGTGTTTGAAAGTACTAAACTATGGTCATATTGATGAAGGAGCGAGTTGGAGATCCAACTAAAATACGAGCGTCACATTATCCAAAAAGATACAAGGGATTTAATTTTCTAATATTCTTCACATTGAGCTTATAATATGAACTCATTTCTCTAAGTAGGGTTTTATGCGACAGAAGAACAGGAATGTTTAATCCAATTCAGTAATTAAGTAAAACATTTTCACAGAGAATGTCCGAATAGGCTTTTTTTTATGAATATCTAAGAGTGTCAATAGGAGTGCCATTGTGGTCTATTAGTCATAGTTATGGCTACAGATCCAAGGTCTTGGGGTCAATTTCCGGCATTTCCACTGTGTTTTTTTTGTGTGAATCATTGCGTCTGGATCTGGGTCAACTCATTTTCATGAGGACAAATAAGAAGCTACTGGCACAAAAAATAGCTGCTTCAGTCTAGAAAACTGAGCTTAACGGCTAGAGGGCTCGTTGGGATAACCTCATGGCACCCTCTATTCCTAAACGTTGGCACTATTATCGCCAACAGTGAAAGGCCGCTCTATAGCAGACTGAAGTCACGGGACAGTTTCATAGTCAGACTTAGTGCAACACCTACCTAGACCAGAATGGACTGAGCCAGGGTTATAGTCAGCTTAAGTTCACCTCAAGTGCGGTGCTCCACTAAATACATGACGACACCTACCGAAGATCGAATGGAATGGGCTGGTTTAACATATGAAACCAGCCCATTCCATTCGACTTTAGTTAGGTGTCGTCATGTATTTAGTGGAGAGTCGCACTTGAAGCGAACTCAAGCTGACTGTGAAAATGGCCCAATGTCAGTCATCAGACATATTTTAATTTTATATTAATCACATCTATAAGTAAACAACTAGCTTCAGATAGCCTTTTTCACTCACTAAGAGATTTGGTGCTACACTAAAATATTGTATTAAGTTTCATAACGCTGAGAGAAGCTTTTAGAAAAATAACACATTATTTCCTACATACGATTTTAATTTCGTCTACTAAAAATTTCTAAACCCACATTTCGTTGTGATGCATGATTAAAATTTGGAGGACATCAAAATTAATATAACTACTAACTGAATGTGATACAAGTCCTTAAGCTTTCGAAATTATATGTTCACGTGACTGTTTCGTGCTTAGTATTATACCATCTATCTTTATATTTCTAGATAAAAAGTATTATTAAATTAATATTGGTTTAAGTTAATATTGCTTCAATAATTTGGAATTATGTAATATATTATTTTGTATTTTTTAATAATTGTGGCTAACTGGCAAGTGGTACGTGGGTATATTAATAATAATAACCTTACTGATTCAAGTTATAATGCGAATCTACGAAGCGAAACAATAACTCGCAATAGGATTAAATATGTTATCTGTATTATATATATATATATATATAGTAATGCTATAATTATATCAAAACCTTATGATTAATTTTGAAATTTCCATATCCCCGTTAAATTTTATATTTAATTTTATTACATTTCGATGATGGGTTAATTCCTAGTGGTTGCTACACATCTCACTATCATAATGTAGTATTTATGAAATAATTAAACAATAAAAATTTATTGGAAACATGCATTAAAAATTTATGAAATTTTTTGCAGATTTTATTCATGCAGCTTTCTCATTGGTCATGTAAGTCTTGCAATATATTCGGGGTGAAGGATAAACACATATAATTTACTAGTTTTGTTTTATTTCTGTTACGTAAGTTACACTTTCCAAACCGACTTATTATATCAGCACACGAGAATTTCTATGATCGAGAGCTAAAGAACCTACCCATTTTGCCGGGAACGATATTATCCCATACATTTCAGGGTTTTGTACATGCCACAACCAACTGGTTTACTTCTCCTCTGAAGGAAGTTGTGTGATACCGTCAACCCCGACTAGGTTTGAACCCACGAACATCTGGTCTTAAGAGCGAGCACTCTACCTCAAGACCACCGAGGTCAACTTGACCAAGTAGCTTCCAAGATAATCCTTCCTCGTCCTACTCCTCTTTAAAACGTAGATCGTAGATCTATTACTTGGATATGCCATACTGGGGTTTGCCATTACTGAGGTCACAGACATGCGTGGAATATTTGGAGAACTGGTGTCTGAGGCTTAGAAAATGTGTGAACGTTGGAGAGTAACTAAATAGTTCACACAGAGCAGGCTTCGTAAGGTGAACAAATATTTCGATGAGTTATGTGAAGACGAAAAGTTAAAAGAACCAGAATCGTGTTTTACCCAATGCTAGACACTTTATACACTCAACTAGATCACTGTTTTCAGGGAATGAAAGCTGTTATTGACACTTACAAAGTAATTCAGCCTGAATTTCTTGTCAACGCCAGTGAAAAGGAGGTCCACAACAAATCAATTGAATTTGTTGGAAAGTTTCCGGAGGATGTCTCTCCAACATTTCCATCTCAGATATCTTCAGTTAAGACTTCATTTAAAGATTAACTCGAGACAATTAAGAGTGTAAGAGAATTGTCAGATCTGTCAATAAATGAGCACAGCTCTCTTTCGTCAAGTTATCCTGATGTGTGTACAGCATGCACATATGTTCCTGGGATTGTAGCTAAGGCTGAACGGTCATTCTAAAAACTAAAGTTGATAAAAAACTACTTACGAAGCAGTATGGGACAGGAAAGGTTCAGCAATTTAGCTTTGATCTCAATCGAGAATGATCGAGCTCAAATATTTATCTTCGATAAAGTAAACAATGACTTTGCTTCTATAAAAGTTAGGACACACAGATGTATGTAAACCAGGCAATATGATTCAACTGAAACCGTGTAGACCTACTGTGTACGATCAATGGTAATCCGTAACTAAAATGTATGAATAAGGTTTTAACTTCTAAGCACAATTTGCTAGTGTATTTACAATGTGCTGTTTTTAACTTTTATTAATTTGTATTCATTTATCACTATTTAATTGGATCATAAGCCTTCCAATACATCATACCTGGCATACGACATAAGATATTAATTCGGGATTTAATATTAATATTTCTTGTTTTTATCTTTGTAATCCAAAGTGTATTGTAGTACTATTGTATTTTGTATGTGATTGCATTGGCTCAGTTTAACTGTAAAGTTAAATTTGCAGTTTAACTTTATAAAATTTTACCTTAAGGCTACCGGTTAAATTAGTCATGTTGCATGATTTTATATTAATTTCAGTATTATCTTCACCTGAACAAAAACATCCAATAACTAAAACACACATCAACAAGACTTAGAGGTGACCTGGTGGTCTAGGGGTAAGGTGCCAGACTTCTATGCTGGCGGCCGGGGTTCAATCCTCGGTCCCGGCATAAATTTATATGATTATCAAACCCTTCCTTCCCCTCTGACAAGACATCTTGTGAATGTGAGGAATGCCAGGCCTCCACCGTGGTTCGGATTCCACGTTAAACTGTAGGTCCTTCATTTCATCTCACAATCACCCTACCATTACACATTAGCGTAAGTGCGTATAACCCGAACGGGTAGTAAGACGCGGTGC
>CABFVX010005526.1:0-49931 GCA_902151425.1 Timema shepardi | reverse complement strand
TATTGCGGTTGCTATCCAAGACTTTTAGATAAAATAATAATCAACCAAATCTGGTCTAAATCAATATTTTTAATAAGCTTAGAGAATATGATTTAAAAATAATCAAAGATTATAGAGTTTGCACGTACAGTAATGGATTAACTAAACTGAGCTTGTAGTAATTTATATATATAATATAAAACTCTTGGATAGCAACCACAATAGCATCTTATGATTTTAGATTCCTTCCTCGAGTCGGAACAGCTAACAAAGCGCCAAAACATATTATATCATCGCAATATTTATTAATTCCTTCTCACAACCTGTCACTTATTCTTACAACATATTGTGTTTTATTGAATTTACTAACATTTTTAATTGGAGTTGTATCATGTTATTCAAGGGAAAGTATGCAATTAAAAATTAGTCAATACTTGTATTGGAAAATAGTTGCACATCGATGGAAAATACCAGGTCTTGGTTAGATCAGGGATGTGGTGTTAGGGGGTAAAGATTCCAGTTCAGTACCTTTTAAACCATCTACATGAGGGTGTGCCGAACAGTTGTCCAATATCAACTTATGTTGCAGTTCCACGTTCCAGTTCATTAGCAATTGCGTAAAATTATATATGGTCATCCACCCCTTCTTATTTCCATAATATGAAACTTGTAACCTGCCTATTGTAAGCACATTGAAATAATAAGATTTAGCACTTTTACCAATAACACAAATTTGAGTTTATCACATCCTGACATATTTGAGAAGCACAACACAGTTCCGCAGTCCATTGTTTTCTTTGAACCGGTCAGTGCTATGTGTTTCTATATCAGGGAACCATCTGGTGTAGCACAATAATAAAGGCCTGTTTCATTGGCATTGCAAATGTAATCCGCACTAAGTTTTTTAAACAACTCTGGTAGTTTTTCAGATTTCCATTGGTCAGCGCTCGTAACATCAGCATTGTCCTTCTTGCCGCGTGTTTTTTTGTAACTAATGTCATGTCTGCACTTCCATCTAGACAACCGACACTCCATTGCTTTGAAATTTACATGACCTAGCTTTTTGGACAGCTCTTCTTAGTTTTTAGCATAGGGCCACCCACTCCCACGTACACCTTGTCCAGCTACAATGGAAAACCTTTGGTGTAAAGCATCCTCAACGTCTGGATCTTTGTCTTGCCTCTTTCGCTTATGAGTTGTTTTATTTAAACCAATGAACAAAGTTCACCCCTCTCTTAAGTTTTTCTTGTTGCTGTTACAGTCGTGAAGTTGTAGATCTCAGCACCTTAATTATCTCCTCTAAATGACGATGACTGATGTTAAGAGGTTGAATTTTTATCTTGTCAAGAATAGAGATTTTTTTCGGAAAATCTCAATTTTTACATAGTATCTTGACAGGATTGTACTAGGAAAAACTATCTCAGCACACTGTTTGTTACAGTTTTTAATTTATGTTCCCGTAAACAATTGTATATCACAAACGTAATGTCAAACAGAATATGATCACCCCGACACCGAACAAACAACACAGCTACTCTACAGTACTATTTCAACTCTACTGACTCAGCTGCTGCTTGCACAATTTCCATGTTACCAGTGCGTTAGCAACATGTCCTTCACTACCACTCCACAGAACCGCACGTTTTCACACTAACAAACTCAGCTGCATCACGAATAATATATATTCTACGAACTTGTAAGCTTACATTACCTTCGCTGCCCCAATTGATCGGAGAGTTAGCCCAAATAAGCGGAATATATTCAAGATAAATGCTTATTTTGTTTCTGTTCTTAGGGTTTTGTCCCAAATAATTGGCTGTCCCAACTATCCGATGACCCAATTAATTGGAATCCACTGTATTTTATTACAGGGGCATTTATTATTCACAACAATAATTTAGGTGAAATTATATTACAACCTATCTTACATAAATCTAATATTTCGTTCATAAATGTACTTTGGTTATGTTTTAATATTTAAAAGTATAAAAGAATTAACTTATAACTTTACTTTCTTGCGAATGTACAATTGAAAATTGTCTTTTAGAAAATACAAAGTTATTTTTTTGCGGACAGCACTGATGACATTTTACTATATTATAAGTGTTAATAATACATATTAAAAGTGAATTTACGTAAATATATAGGAAGGTAGATACTATAGTAGCTTTATTTAGCGGTAAGATATTTTCATTCATCAGGAAATAGAAGTAGAGCAGCTGTGTTAAAATAGATCAATTTATCACGTGAAATAAATCAATTCAATATTAATAATTTGTATCATTCCTATCGTCCATTAAAATTATTTTAGGAATTAATTTCATTCTGAATAATCCTTGTTAAATTCTAACACAAGAAATATATGTAAAAGGCTCTTATTTTAAACTTTCTCATTAATAATTATTTGAGAATTTTCCAAAATAAGAACGTTGAAATAGTTTTATAAATTTGGCTTAGGTCCATATTTCGCATCTAATAAAATAATTTTTAAATCAATAAATCAGTAATATAATATTCGAATTACTTGAAGAGCTACCAACGATGAGAACCAACACACACCGTGCAGTTTTAGATATCTTACAATACCTAAAATGTATCTACATTTTTTTATGGCTTCACTTAATATAGACATAACATCATTTATTTTACTCTACCAAATTTAAGCTTCTCCTATTTACTTTAACTAGATTATAGTAGGTCAAACATTTTTTATGTACCATATTAGCATGTTTAAGTTATGTTAAATGACACCAAGTAGAAAAATATTACATTCTACGATAGTAAGAACTATTCTATCAGAATACATTAATTTAAAATAATTATACACTAAACATAGTAGTCAATATTTTATTTTATATCTAAACATAGTTTGGGCAAATTGACAACTAAAATTGAAGGTATAATTTTTCAAAAATGTATGTATTTACTGTAAGAGCATAATTATTTTAAGGTTTATTCCGGCAGGCGGTTAACCCACGCTGGTATATTTCCTTGGAAGTCAAGAGTATTGGGTTGTTATCCTGTTGAGAGTAGCATATACCTCATGTAGCTTGCATCCTGTTGACGAGTGAGTACGGTGCGACCGATGGACCTTCCTGGTTGGTGAAAATCGAGATCAGCAAGTTTGTGTGTGAATAACCCACTTTGTTGAATGTTGGAAGCCATTTTGAGTGCATGTGTGGCGGTATCTAGCACGTCTGATGAAATGACGATATAAAATGTGATCTGGTAGTTCACCCCGCCGGAGAGTCGATCGCGGGTCTATAGAAAGGTTTGCTAGTCCCACTATCGTGCCTGCTCCCTCGTCACGGGAGATCTACCCGGTGACTCATGTAGTAGTTTAGCATCTGAATAGGTTAATAAATATATCTTATTGGACTAACTCGCCAGTCTCATTCCCCACGAACCATCCATCCCAACCCCTACCGCTCGGGGTCCATCCTAACCATGTAAGTCCCTACGGTGCCCCGGTGGTGCTGTAGTAGGGTTGGCTACCGGGCACCCAGATAAAAACAATTACCTTACAAAGTTTTGTCAGAAGCACTACCTAATTTGATTGAATTTATTCAAATAATTTGTTTATTTAGCCTACTCTGAGCTTAATTATTACAAATTGTATTTAGGGTGTATAAAATTTAATTTTTCATATCTTAAGTATATCAACTATGATATTTATTTTTATTTTTGGGAGCAGAACTCTCATTAATTTGACAAACTTTGTTCTGTTATCAAATCAATGGATTAAGAAACTAATGCAGCTAAGTGGGTGTGTTAAATTTAAATATAATTCGTTGCTAAGACTTTTATATTTTTATTTAGTTTTATTCTACTACATTTAAAATAATAAATTATATTTTAAAAGGTTATTTTTATATGTTTTATATGCTTTGATATATTTAGGCAAATGTTACTTTTTGGAGAGAAAAACTTAGTTAAGCTATTACATTTTTTTACTCGAGACACTTTTATTCTATAATAGTGGCTTGAATAGATTTGGCGAATATAGATTGAAGATATTATGATAGAAAATGTTTTATTTAATTGAACTGACTGGAATTTATTATTTAGTTCAAACCCCAAGATAGGTTCACACACTATCAAATACAAATGTACAAATAAAAAATGTAAATACTAATAAGCAATTTGTAACATCCCAAAAATATGGAATCTGATTTAAATCGTCTTAGTTGAGTATGCTTGTGGTATCATTTCTGAAACAAGATTAATGAGAATTTTTTAGAATTTTATGTGATAAATCTTGTAATTTTTTTTGTCGAAAACTCCCAACATTTCAGAATGTTTATCTCTTGGGTGTAGTCTTCCCAAATAGATATGGTATAGTGTTAAGCTTAGTAAAAAAAAGTATAGAGATTTTAATATGTTATCCGGGTGAATGCTGATGATGTTCTTTGACATAGCCCTCTTCACTCTGTTTAATTGGTTTACATTTTAACAAGGATAGCCTCTTTTGGGTCATAACGTTAATAAAAACAAGAGAAAGTCCATCACAACATGGTCAAACATTTTTGTTCTAAAACAATATATTTAATAATTATTATCTTGAAGTATTTAATGTTCAAGTACATACATAGTTTAATAATATTTTATAAAACGTGTCATTTTTCTGCTTATTGGAATATTTCATTAAAATAACTATTATCTAACTTAAGTTAAAGGCAAACGTATTAATTTAATAATAAACGATATAAATGGTCAACAAATAAGTTAAATTATTAAAATCTTTTATTATTTGTTATATATGTTGATAATATTATAACGTGTATTATGTATACATATTCTTAAGGTATTTAGGGGAACTTAGTGTTTAATATTATGTAATATTAATATAAACATTTGTTTAAGAGAGAGAGCGTTTAAACCATCCAATGAAAGAATAATATTTAACGCGTAAATTTATTCACTACATCAATTAACAACTTTTTAAATACATAGCAAACACATTAAAATTGGATAGTTTGTTTAAGTTATTGATACAAATGCTAACTGAGCAAAGTCACTTAATGATATTAACACCAATTAATTAATCCATTCTTATAAATAAAATAAACACCTTATTCTAAACAATCATTTTAGAAATTAGTTTAAAATAGTTATAAATATTAGTTTCGCAAATCAGATTTAATCATTGTTTCACTATTTTATAATTATATATTTCAAAATGTTATTAAAGTAGACTCGCGATTATCCGATCCCCGCTTGTTCGAGGCTCCCGGTTGACCGAGGCACTCATTTTGTCGAAGTGTCCAATTTAACACAAAACTTATGCAATAGCTAAATATTTTACACAATAGTTTTTTACTTCAATTTATGAATAAATCCACTGTATCGCTATAACTAGTATAAAGTATTGTTTACAATACTGTTGTACAATACTGTAGTTAAATGAATTAGAAGTGACTTGAGAACCAATTACAAACAACAGCCAGAACATTGCGCTGTACACTATAAATCCTACACGCTCCGTATCATCTGGGTTTTTTCCTATCCGAGGTAGGCTCAGTCCAAATTACCTCGGTTAATCGCGCATCTAATGTAATCTTTGTATTTTAAATAATACAAACTAAACACTCGTTTGTGTAAACAGCCCTTTGACGGAAACAGCTCAGTAGCTATGATTCAATATTGTTATAACCAGCCCCTTGCTGGGGTGGTCAACAATGAATCTAGATAAGAGCCTCGGGGTCCCAGGGTCGATTCCCGGCTGGTACCTTGGGTAGTTGTCACAAAAGGGAAATTATCCCAATAGTCCTCAAGGTTTGGTAAATTAGGTTCAAGTTAGATTCAAGAGTTTCCACTGGTTTCACACCCTCATATTCACTATCACCAACATCTCATCTCATCGGGAAATGGAAATAGCCTCAACGTAAAGGAAATCCGATTAATACATTCAGACATCCCCTGGGCAACGGTTCATTAGTACTGGATAATACTACCACTACTGAGCTGCAAGGGATGTAGCCTATACACGCCATTATTATAATAATACTGTACTGAACAATGTATAAATATTCAATTTGATATTACTATACGTAACTAATTAGCTCTTTCATAGAAAACTCAAATAATTGCGTTGGTAAAATAACATAAGTTATATGCCTATCCTTCCGTTTAAGTATGTAAACAGATCTTCATTTACATATAATCTTTTCAAGTTAACTGAATATATCCATTGTGTTGGCCATAGACCTATGAGGTGCGTGATACGGTACTAACAAGCTCAGATAAAAATGTATAGTCTGTAATACCCCAAAACTGATCCTTAAATCGTATATCTATTTTTTTTCAAGTGGAATTTGTAAGATCATACATTTCATTCTGTTGATTTAAATAAAATCCTTATGGGAGAGATTGTTTATCCTGTTGACATAATAAAGTAAGAAGCTGTATTTTACTTCACAGTGATTTTAATCAACTGACCCTGCGAACTAATCTTAAATCAATTATGATAACAGGTAAAATACTACTTAAATGATGTTTTGCTCAGTCATATTTATAAATAATGTATTAAATTGTTTAGTGGCAATGCTCAAATACATTAGGAGAGAATTATATATAATAACGAAGGAATACGGAATAATTATATTAATGTAAACGTTCTTCAGTTTCAATTTTGTCTGTTTCAATAAGAGTTTGTAGTAAATTGTATAACCACAAAATTTTACTATTATTACTAAGGAACTACCTTAACACTCATTTATCCTATAGAGGCTCATCCTCAAATGTACATTATTCTGCTTTATTTGTTTGCTTATTGTTACTGCTTTTTCAATAGGTACTTATTTGCTTTACTTCTATTTAGTTATTTATATCATTGTTTTTATTACCATTATTTTTTTCTTAATCTTTGTAATTATTCATCAGTATATATAACTATTTAGATATGATTGTCTATCTCATTTTGGCTGTTGTTGATATAATTACTTGTAGGGTGCTTGTGTATTTTTCAGTGCTGGTTTCTTATAGGTCTCACGACTCTTGGCCAGCACTCTAATAATGAAAACTGAAATTGAAATCATTAATAAAATAAAATAAATTAGTTGACTTATAGTTTCAGAAACTCCAGTTATAGCGAGCTCTTAGTCAAGAATATCCTGCTTATACTAGTGCTAAACATCTGTCCCAACTAGGATTAAAATAAATCCTATAGAAGCTAACATATCAGTGCTTGAAGATATTGTTGACTCCTCGATGCTTTTTACAATAGTTAAGGCCAGTAATGTTCTCCAAGGACGTCTACAATCACTTGTCAATGGTCTGATTACGGAAAATTCTCAATTTGATTAGTGTTACTATCAACACTCTTTATAAGAGCATAGAAAGATAAGTTTTTTTTAATCCTACCACAGTTTTAATTGTATATGTCACTAACCAAATATTAGTTAATGAATATTTTAATATACACCTTCAAGATGCCCCTTTTAAAATTTCCTATTGTAAAACTAGCCCTGTCAAAATTACAAATACTGTACTTCTTTCCTCATGATGGTACGAAACTCCGCTCGGACTTTCTCGCTCTAGTGTTTAAAAAATGAGGATGTTTACTCAAATTTATGATATAATATACACTAGCAAACCCTAGAAAAAATTGCACTATACATACGTAAAATATATTTTGACCCATGGTTTTAAATTTCATAATTTTATTTTTAAAGAATTAACGTCTTCATTTGTATGTTTGAAACAATAAAAAGAATTGATATTGGGTTCCCCAAAGTTCAACACTTAGTACTGAAATTTTGACGTCCCGTTAAAATTTTAATCATTTTACTAGGGGATGCACATCTTATATTATCGCATTGCTATTAAGTTACTCTTTTATAAATGTTGACCAATAAAATAGGTAATGATTGACTATTGAATCTAAAATGAGAGAGAATCGTTATAGCTGATTTTGAGAAAATGGATTTTTTTTTCTTGTCACCCTTTAGTAAACTGCTATTAATTTTAGAGTTAGACGGGCACACAGACAGACGGCGTTGCAAAAACAACTTTTTCGGATTCAAGGGGCGGGTGAAGGGGGGCTCTCATTAAAATCTCGAGTTCAATATTTTTTATGATCACAATACTTTCTCTACCTGTAAGATAGCGAGAAAGTATAAAGGGACGTTTCTTGGAATGAGCCGAGTAAGTGGTGTCCAAGAAAAAGAGCAAACAATTTTGCTATCACCTGTAAGATTCTACTTTAGGAATCCCTCATAGAAAGGAGCAGCTTAAATAACAGAACAACTGTCAGAAGTGGAGTTTGTAGCTTATCTTATGAAGGATGGTTTACTATCCTTTACCAACCCATTATCTCAACATACCTATTTACCCTACACATTATTTTTGCCAGCTATGAACAGTTTGAAAGAAAGGGCAGGATTGGGGAGTCAGGACACTTCTAGAAAAATGAGCCTGATATGCCCTTGCTTTCTATAGCTAATCATTGATCCATAATATGTAAGATTCTTTAAAGTGTTTGGCCGTCATCAATATAAGACGTGGGTTCATCGAAACCTATGAGCGGCGCAGTGGTAGTGTGTGAGACTCTTGAGGTTGTTGCGAATCAGTTGCCAGAGACAACGTCTGAACGTGATGCCACACATGGAGTAGAGGAGGAAGTTGATGCTGAAGTTGGTGTAATAGAGCAGCATGAAGAACTGCTGCATGCACCACAGTGACGGGGGGGTTTCTTGACGCCACAGCGAGAAGAACAGGAACACGTACAGGCGAATCACGTAACTGAAACATAACAACATCATTGTTACCTCTAGAGTTGAGAGTGGGTAAGTTTGTGTATCATAGACTAATAAAAATGGACTGTTGAGTGTACAACCAAGGAAAAGCTGAATTGTGCTATAATTCGAGTATCATTAAGTAAAAGAAATGTGCAAAATGTTGTGTACTCAATGCCAAAAGGAACTTGAAATTGTTATAAAGGCTAAAGGAGGTCATGTTAAGTATTAAAATAACTAATATAATGGCCATTCTAGGTTTAAATTTAAATCAATTTGAATTAACACTAAAAAAAATTTGTTAACATTAATTCACTCAAGGGTGTACCTTGTATTTTATTTTGTGGATCTAATATTGGACCTCCAAGTTTTCACAAACTTTCTGGTAATATGTACTTAGCAAAATATCATCTTTATTATAAATAGGACCTGAAGATGGTGTAACATCAATAATAACACCTAAACATGTCATAGAAGACTAAGCAATATCAAATAGAAGAAGGATAGTGTTGTTTGTTATTATTATTATTAGCACTTCGTTTTACTACCCATTTGGGTTATACATACTTACTAATGTGTAATGGTAGGGTGATTGTGAGATGAAATGGAGGACCTACAGTCTAACGTGGAATCCGAACCACGGTGGAGGCTTGGCATTCCTCACATTCATAAGTTGTGATTAATACACGTCTTGTCAGAGCAGAAGGAAGGTTTTGGCAATCAGATAAATCTGTACCGGGACCAAGAATTGAACCCCGGACCCCCAGTATTGAAGTCCGACACACTACCCCTAGACCACCAGGTCACCAGTTGGCTAGTGATTTGGTGTCCAAATGATTAATGTAATTTCCAAATACACATATTTTACTTCACATACTTGGTGTTATACAGTATTTATCTAACGTGATGTATTGTTTATATAAAATGCTAAACATATATACCACCAACTTTAATGTTTTTAACCAAGTCAGCCTTTTTATGAACCAATCAAAATGTTACTGATAGTATAGCAAAAAATATTATAATAGGTTGTGGTTAAAATTATTATAAATTGAGGAGCCGGTATAAAATGAGAATACTATATTAACGGATAAGGCCAGATATACTTTTTAAGGATTAGTTTGATGAAATACATATTTAAAGATTCTAATAAAAGGTGTCTAATTCAGTAGGCAAATGAAATAATATCTAATTTTTTATATTGTTTGATATGGGTCATAAATACCGACCCCCTCCCCACTTAAGATTGTAGCATAACACTACAGAATGTTTTGGTGACAGTTATTTCAAGTAGGGCCATTTTGTTCGCTGTCCATGGTCTTTAGTGAAATCCTTCGGTCTTTCTATGTGATTTTTGGTTTCTCTGTTAAAGATTCGCCACGCTTGAGGCAAACCTTTGCCTCCACAGAGTCCTGTATGTAAATAAAATAAACGTGTGCCATGATTTGATGTAATACTTGAATTGGAAATCCTTGTATCATTTCAAAAATTTTGGTCCAGTCACCTAAAATTGTTGAATAAATCAGGTCTAGACTTTGGCAATGATTACTCGGCCAATGAAATGAGAATGTAAGATAGGGTTACTTCAGTCAAGGCTGGTATTCTCACTACATACACTGAAAAAATACAGGCAGGGACTGTAACAGTAGAGATATGGAATTTTTGTTTTGTCTTGAATCCAGGCTTAATACCAATAGATTTGATTTACAAATAGGTTTTTTTTGTGATTCCATTTTACGTAGTTGTACCATTACATGATAAAGAATGGGCTTTCGACAGAATCTGTATAATGTAACCAAATCTGAGGTTCCATGTGCAACCCCCCCCCCCCTTAATATCTATAAGGTGAGAGAGGCAGTAAATTAGGTAAAGAGTTACCTGGTTGAACATAACAATTTTATTTAGTCAAAAACAATAACAAAGTGATGAAAACATTCAATACTGCGTGAAGCACGCTTTTCCGTCCAACGCGGAAATCAATTACATTAAAAGGTAAACATAAACGTTACCTCCTCAAAACAAATTACGTTACATTAAACCCATCAAAAGTTACGGTACGGGATCTCAGTGACATGGTCTTTGGTTTATGGTTCTTTGGTTACTTCGCCAAATTGATTAGTTCCTACCCTAAGGGGAATGGTATAACTGGTTACTCTAGCGTTACAGTTATCCACCCTAGCATAAATATACAACTTTTTTACAGGCGCCCGTAGTAAACGTGACGTCATAGCAATGACACAAGGCCACAAAGTAATAATAACCTATCAACTCTAGAAGTTTAACTTGGCGAACAAAGTCGAGTCCAGAAACAGCTATACTTGAAAATAACATAAGCCGGGTTTCGAACCCAGGACCAGACAATCTCTGGTTAAAAACTAATATTGGCAAAAATATGAATTACAAATAAATAGGGCTCAGACCCTGAATATAAGTGGTGGCGAAAGCGACGGTCTAACTTCCAGCCGCGATAAGCGCGTAGCATAGTCAAACTTCAAATAAAAATAATTTAATAACAAAGTCCAAATAGTAATTTAGAAAGAATTCCCCCCATGACGCCGAAATAGTAATTTTGGTAGGATGATAATATTCCCCGAAACCTAGTCGCTGTCCTCACCTCTTATCCTCAAGCCGGTGGGGTAGTAAGTGACCTGAGATCCCGGTACCACAAGTATTTATATGAAATATAATTCTCAGAAAGGGGGGCGGATCGAAGGAAGGGAAGGTTGGAGAACATTACAAACTAAGGGGCAGGGGAGATTCGGGACGGTCGTCGAGAAGTCTCGAAGCTCCGTGAAGGCGGAACCGGAACTCTTCTTTCCATTTTCTTTGCTGGCCGAACACGTGGTCGAGCTTCATTGCTGGCCGGCGTCGACACGGTTTCAGTCAGTTTGTTGTATTTGGCGAGAGCGGAGGTCGCTGGTCAAGCTAGTGCCGCGTGTTGACCTTGTGAGAGCGGCTGTCCCAGTTGGTGAGTGTTATTACAATGTAAGTCGTTACACATGAAACGTGTAAGTCTGGTTACAAGCCTGTCTGTAATGTAATGGTCATGAACCGACGGCGCCTGACGCTTCGCTCATCTTCGTTCTCAACGGGATATTTACAGTCTTCTCGGTCAACGACGTATCTTTCATCATTAGGATGGAAACAATGCAGTCTGTGCAGGGCTGGATTCGTCCATTCCCGTCAGGGCAGCCATCTTGTACCTGTGCTCTGTGTACGCAGGGAGTGGTTTCTTTTGCATTTAGAGTTTAATTATGTAACTAGGTAGACCCTATCAAAAATAAAAATAATCTGTAAGAAGTTACAATTTTATGAGGAAGTGAAATTCCAAATTATCATTAATGGAATATTATATGTGGGGGATAGTGAGGAAGTGAGAATTAGGAGAATATGTGCAAGTGTTTTCTGGTGAGTTCATGTCAACTCAAGATCAACATTTTAATTCACATGGTTATAGATATATTTGATCACTAAGCCTATAAGCAATACAATAATTGCAAACTATCGTTAATGTTATAATTAACACCTAGCAATATTATTTCTAAATAAGCTTAAGTAGTATTTTGGGGTAAGCCTATTTTCATTATAAAAGTACAAGCATTAAACCCATCCAATACATAATGGATTGTGTACCATACCATTAGGAGAAAATAACATTACATTCCTGGCTTTGTTTCAACACAAGTGCTTGGAACATCAACCAAAGGGCTATTTCCATTACTACTGTTAAAATAGATGACGTCACTACTGTGACCACTCCCGTACTGGAAACACATACGTACGTGCAAACCATCACGCGCCAGTCAGTGTTTCCCAGCCAGGACCGGAAACACATACGTAAATCCATGTGTAAAATCAATAAATATCTTTCAGGGATAAAGAGTAGATAGATTTCACTTTTAATCGGAGAAGATAAAATTAATGATGGTGGTGATAAAGGTTCTGATATACATGTAGATCTTGAGTGGTGTACTGGGAAAGTGAGAACATTGGAACATATTCGATTAGCTCACCGATGTTTTAAGCAGTAACAGTTGAATAAATTGTAATGATATAAATATAAGTTCCAAGATTGGGGAACCACACTATAGTGTAAGGACTTTAAATTACAGTCGTTTGAAAAGTACATAACTGTCGTGCCAATTGATACCGTTTTTAATCGTAGCTATTTTTAGAGATTATTGTGACAGTTGACTACAATGGCTATTTTACAAGCAGCTATGGAAGAGTAGTAATGCTAGATATGTAATCTTATGGTTCTTAATATAGTGATTTTTATAATTCAATAAGAATTATGAAGTTCAGGATCATCTGATATTGTTTCAGAATATATTTGTCATCATTTATTCTGCGGGGAGAGTAAATAAATATTGTTTCAATACGTGTGCGGTGCGGCGCGTAAGCGGTGGAGGCTTATCATGAGAATCAAAGTTAGACCAGAATCAAAGTTATCGTATGAGTGCCTGTTTGTATGTGAACGTAAATAAATGATTCCACATTCTGTTCATGACTTTTTGTGAAATTTAATAGGGAGTCGTAGTAATCAAGGTTATAGGCCTAATCGAATCAAAATTGTGTTGTGAAATTAGTGTGCCTTATGAGTATCTATGATGGTCAATCTAATTACTAAAATGGTCAAGGCTCTACGAAGATCTAAGTTTGTAACAAAGTAAGAGTTATCGTATGGGTTTGATGTGTTAACGATAGTCAGATTAACCCATTTTGGTGCGAACACATTTTACGAGTACCATGGGTTAAACGATATGATTCAAAACTCAAGTATAAGCATATATCCGTGAGACGGAGGTAAAGGTAGGTACTTAAGATATCTTAGGACAATAGAGGCTGTGTCACGATGGTGGTGTGTAGGTACTTAAGATATCTTAGGACAATAGAGGTCGTGTCACGATGGTGGTGTGTGGGTACTTAAGATAAGAGAGACTGTGTTGTGATGGAAGTGTATGCAGTGTATTTAAGTATCTATACCAAAACAACGACATACGAGGTATATTTTTTTCCCAAAGACCTATTAATTGTACAACCCGCTTCATTTGCGTTAATCTAGCAATAAACAAGACTGACAAAAACAGGGAGATCGGGTTTGATCCCAGTCGGGTGTACTGGGGGTGTTTTTTCAAATGCTTTTCCAGTCCCCCTCCATACAAATGTGGGTATACTTTCTCTAAATTGAGCCTTCCTAAACCCTAACACATTAGAATAATTAGTAAATAGGCATATAACCCAAACAGGTAGAAAAGCTCAGTGCTAAAAAAATCCTGTTTCTATAGAAATAGCTGTCTTGTAAAAATATGTATTTAATAAAATACACAGTTTATAATATGTTTTCGAAAATATAAACAGGATTTATGTTGGTCCTAGTAGATATTAAGAAAATTGTAGAAAAGTTAATGATTCGACTATGGATCCCAGCTGGAATCTAGGACTAACTTTTACACATTATTTTCACTAATATAACACAAGAAGAAAATAAAAACTGGTGTTAATATTACTTAATATATCAGTGAGTTACCCATATAACGTAAAGTTGTCTTTGAAAATCAAAAACAAAACATATTTACTAACTTTGCAACAATACACATTTGTTTATAAATAATAGTAACTTAATCCACAACCCTTAAGTTTCCTTATTTTATTTTCCTGCAAAATATTCAAAAATAATATACACACATATTTGATTGAACCGATTATTTATTTACATGAGTTTGAAAGTATAAATTAACATTAATATTTTATAAAAATGTGAAATTAAGGTTACATGTAAACTTTTGCGGGATGTTTTCCCCTAACAGCAAACTAAACACTTTTTTTTATGGGTATTGTGTTGCATCTATAAAGTTTTGATTGCTTTATTGATCCAATGACATAATGAATGTAAAGAGGGTTTTAGAGTATTATTTCAATTCTTAAAATAAGTATGCAAACATTTTGTGTAGGGCAAAAAATACTCCTTGTGAGCTCTTGAAAATATTTAGAGCCTGTTAAATACGACACAAATTATTATACAAGAGGTTGCTAGAGAAATTGCAGCTTGAAGATGGCGTTGCGGTAACACCAACAATAACTGTATAAGATAAACTTTGCACAATTATTACAAAGTACTAAAATTTATCATAAAAGTATTTTTATTAAATACGGGTAGCGTTTAAATGATAAATTCACATATTATGCTCAAGATCTTGTATACAGTCACATGTGGGAGTAACGAAGGGGTCAGTTCTTGGACCGTTTTTTATCTTCCATGTTTTTTAATATCTGCGGGTCACTAAACGTCATCTGTATGTATGCACACGATTTCCAAATACGATTGTTTTCCCCTGCACTTCTATTAAATAATTTATTTGCCTTACTAAACTCATATATGAATGCAGTGCTCACATGGGCAGCGTACAATTACTTGTTTATTAACTCCACGAGTTAGCGCTTTCGGCTAATCCTCGTTCCTCCCTCTTCCCTCCACGAGTTAGCGCTTCGGCTAATCCTCGTTCCTCCCTCTTCCCTCCACGAGTTAGAACTCCGGCTGCTCCTCGTTCCTCCTTCACCTCTCCCTCTCATCCCCCCTTTAACTCTCCCCGAGACGTGATGCCTAAATGTACCCGCCGCGGCACTACCGGCGGAAAGAACAAGATTACCAAACCCCAGCCAACCATTAACTCCCATAAACTCGCTCCCTCCTCCGTAAATTACACCTCCTCAGACAACTCTCTCTTCCCTCCCCCTCTAATTGGTTCCCGGTGTCCTGGACCCGAGTATGCTCGCGACGCGCAACCCCGCGAACGACCGCAAGTGCCGGAACTTACGCGCTCCCCGCCCGCTTCCATCGACTGGGACACACTCCAGTGGCATTTCGCTGAGATCCTCAGACAATAAACAAGTGTGTTGCTAGACGCAAAACGTAACAACCTACATTCAAAATCTCATATTTTCATTGCCTTCTATTAAATTCTTGGCACAAAGATCATCAAGAAATAATCCTAATTGGGTATAGAATTAATAGTTTAGAATTGGTAATGATCTCTACTCAATATTTCACAAATTATCTTATTTAAAACTAATTTAATGGCATTTTATTATTTATCTGAATTCTCCTTGACTTTTCATGTCACACCCAATTCATTCACTTTTACAGGTTTCCTCTATTTCCCTGTTTTCCATGTACACTTCGTTTACCCAGAAAGTTAGTGGTCTTAGTTTCATGGGCGAAGGGAAAATTTAATGTTGGGAGAATTCCAAATTGTAAGTCTATGAAATGATGTTAAGACTTCTGAAAAATAAGAAAATTATTTTAAAAAGTTGTGGTGGAACCTTATTTGTATGATGGGGGGGAAGGGGAGATATATCATGAGTTAATTATTTTAGGAATTTTCTCCCTCCCAGTTAATGTTTAAAAATTGGATGCCATAGATTTTTTTTTATAAATCTTTCTTTCTCCCAGTTAATGCTTGAAAATTGGATTCTCTAGAACGTATTTGGATCTGTCCTCAAAAGTGGAGAGTCGTTGAATATTATACTAATTTAAGAGAAATTTAGAGTAGACCTTCCATGATTATTTTTAAATTTTTACAACCCTATAGGCTATTTGAAGTAGCCCTTCTTCGGCAAATTTTTTTTAAATTGATGCCTCTAAAAGTTATTTTAAGTGGCACTAGAGTATATTTTTCATAATTTAGATCCCCTAGAAATAATTATATAGTGGTTCTACTCCAGAAGTTTTGATGCTCAAATAAAGCTATTTAGAGGGATCCTCATTTTTTTTTACTATCTAACTTTAAATGCCTCTAGAAGCTATCTGAATTCGTCTTCCCCCTATACGTTTTTGAAAAATTGATGCTTTTAGATGATAAACTACTATCTCTGAAAATTGTATTTTATAATAAAATTAAGATAAATAGTTGGAAATATATTCTTTTGCGATAAAAATTAAAAACTTCAGAAATTTTTGGAAATATTTAGGGTGTTTTAACTCCATAATTACCCCCTCACCAAGTCCATGCTATATTTCTATCATTGAACCATGCAAGGTAAGACTGCTATTTTTCAAGGTAAACTAAGTGTACGTATCAAACCTGATAAGACCCATATTGTGCAAGGCAGCTTAATGGATCTTTAAAGCGTATTAATTTGATTGATGTCCGGATTTTGAATTTTTTAGGGTTGATAAAAATATGACAAAAATAAAGTTTGAACTAAGGTTGAAAATCCACCTCGTGTTAAAATTAAACTTTTAATTCAAATGTGAATTTTTTTCAATTTTTGTTTTTATTGTGGTTAGAATTGTAATAAGTATTACCCATTGCCTTTACTATTCTGATATTCTGGTATTTTTTATATTTAAGTCAATCACAACTAGGCCTAATTTGAGTTACTATATTTTTACGAAAGAGTTTTTTCTCGTGTGAGAAAAATAAACTGAAAAATTAGGGCATTTCTGTTTTCCATTAAATTTGTTATACTATTTATGTCTTTATTACTTAAATTTACCTGACTTATGGTAGCAGATGTTATATGGTTTTTTAATTTATTTGAGAAATATTGGGGGAGAGGGGGGGGGGTTTACGATAGTCGCAGCCCCCCAAGATCAAAACAAGGGTGGCTCAAGCACCCCCTCACCCCCTGTTCCACAGCCCCTGTTCACTGTAAATCTGGGGCTGGCAACTCTGTCACCAATCGCGACAAGTGACGAATCTGTCATAAAATATGGTGATTTTTAGTTTGCCACTCTCATGGTAGAATAAACTTTTTACTAACAGTGTGTGTGTTTGTGGAAACTTGATATATCCTGCATATCAATGGAAGCATTCCTCAAAAGTCATATGCATTGAGTTCAAATATTCAGCCAATGTTTATGTAACTTGTCAGACCAAAGTATTGTCAAAACGCGAGTAAACATTTCTAAAAATTTTCAATCTGAACAATGTTAATTATTTATGTCGGTAATGGCTGTAACTGAGTATTCAAAGTGTATATATTTTAAATAAACTTGTTCAAACAGTGTGTGTTGTTTTAAATGTCCAATTGTTCAACCTAATACTAAATTTGTTTCTACATGAAGTAGCGAATTTCACTTCTCAATCGCCCCACCTGTGGCTCCATTGCAAGATATGTTGCCCAGCTTTGTTGTTGATGAATCACACATTTGATTTAAAATAAGTTTACATTTGACATACCTGTGTTGGGAAAAATAATTTAAGGCTAGATTATAAGACTGGGATATTTACAATTCTAGAGTATAATATTCTCAAAGAATCAAAGCTAAAGCTATCATATGCTAACCAAACAATTACTGAAAAAATGTTTGTCCTTTGTTTTGAACGTTCATCAGGAAACCATTCAACGTGGAAAAGTAGAAATATGAAATAATATTCAAAAATATACTTTTTTAGATAATTTGAATAGCCTTAATAAAGGCTGTGACATAAGTATGTTGTGTTAAGGAAAGGCTAACACACATTAAGAAGGTACAAGTGTTAAGTCTATGATAATTACATATGCCAAAAACTAAATAAAAAACCATATAAATGTTAAAATGTTTTTAATACAGCGAGTAGTAATAATTAAAATTACTATTCATTGACCATTGTGGATAACCAAGCACCATCAAGCTATCTCCATAAAAAGCCAATGATAATTTTCCTTTCACAAGGCAACATCCTTTTTGTAATGTGTTTTTAACATTAAACTTACTTTTTTGGTTATTACTACTTCTACACTCATGATCCACAAATTTTACACTGCTCGTAAGGTCGTTTATTTGTGTGTGTACTGTACATTAATGCAAAGGTGCTTCGTTAATTACAGCGACAAAATCATTATATAAATCTCAGTAGCCTGATGTCAATAATTTTACACTCGTGAAATTTTCTCTACCATACGTGTGTTTCTAAAACTACATTTGACATGTCTACAAAAAGCTAGTTTCTTGGTTTTATAGTTTTGGCATGGGTAAAGGTGCAGCATTAATTCATAAACTAACTTAACAGGAAAGTAACCCTTAAAGAACAGAGGTTTTACTTCGTTCGGGCGTCTGGATTGTGTGCTAGATTATTTACAATGTATTGCTTGCTGTTCACACAATTACTTAATTTCTTACTCTATGGCAATAGGAACTAGGAAGTCCATTGCCGTACCTTCAAAAGTACGCTACCTATTCCTACTTTGAGCTAGTTATATTCAGTCAAGCTCATTATAACATATCCTTTTCTGAGAGCTAGTTCTATCAAGTCCACCTCACTACACCCTATGCATAACTTGAGCCAGTTCTATCCAGTCCACCTCATTACACCTTATTCCGCTCTTTAGCTAGTTATATGCAGTCCACATCATTACACATTACTCCAATCTTGAGCTAGCACTATCCAGTCAACCTCGTTACAGCATAACCCCATATTTAGCTAGTTCCATCAATTTCTCTTATTACACCCTCTCCCTATCTTTATCCAGCTCAATCCAATGAACCTCATTACACCCTAACCCTATCCTGAGCTAGTTATATCCAGTCCCTCTCATTACTATCTATTGCTGTCAGGTCCTTTCTATTGTTATCAACCCATATGCGTCTAGGTCTTCCCAATGATCCCTTCCCATTGGGTTTGCCAGTCATCACCCTAAACAATATTCTAGACTACCCCATTCACGCTGCATGTTCTGCACACCCTAATCTACGAGACTTTACTATCTTATCAATGTCTTGTGATGAGAATAGGGTATTTAACTCATCATTATGTAACCTCCTTCACTTACTAGTAGACTCATCCGTTTTTGCACCAAATATTCTCCTAAGGGCCTTGTTTTCAAACAGTGTAAGGTAAGGTAAGATACCACGTTTAACAACCATAGAGAACAACCGGTAAATTAATTGGTTTGCTTATTCTAGGCTTTACATTACTTGACAGCAGGCGAGATGGCAACAACTTCCTGACAGAGTAATTGGATGCATCTCCCCATTTTTTCTTCTCCTAATTTCCATTCTAATATCGTTGTTGTTAGTTAAAATAATTTTGATTGGATATTTAAACTCATTTACACAGTCAACCGAATTTAATTTTAAATATATAATCAGGTCTAACGTAATCTCCGGGTCACCTGGGTGTACATGGTTGCATGATCAACACTAGACAACCAATGATAAGAAGATTGAGGTTCGAGGTTTGGTCAAGAGTATTGAGGCAGGTTTCATACTAACTGATTTTCTATTCTCCTTCCACATATATGTAGGTATATATGCATTACCTAGATACACCTTCCTTAATATTAAATAAACCTTAGCGAAATTATTTAAAAAACGTATAAACCTACCGGGTAGTAAGATGTTGTGCTTAATTAAAACAATAGAAATTAGTTGGTATAATTTTTAAAAAACCGGTCCCTTATGGTAATTGAAAATAATAGTAACCTTTATTTTATTCAAACCAGAACTGTAACCTTTAAAATGTTTGTTTATAGAACAGATAACAATGTCATTTTGACTCCCTGCATGTGCGAGTGGGTAGCATGGTTTTGGGGAGCGTTCGTTACCTCTCGTTGTCTGTGCGTCGAACGTGCCAACCAGGAGTAGACTGAAAGAAGGGGAAGTAACGCGCTCCTCCACCCTCAAACTAATGCACTCAACTACTACTTTCTAAAGGCCCGTTGACACGGTATTAGTTGACTAGTGCAAGTATATTAATTTGGCTGGTTGTGCACAGCCTGCACCGTGTAAACAGACGAGCAAGCTACTAAAAAACAAGGCCACTTGCAAGTGAAAAAGTTGGTCACCTTCCAAATTTATTAATGCAAGCAGAAAATTCAAAATGGAAACAACTAAAAAAATTGTTGGTACGAGGGACTCTTATTTGTGGAATGTTATGAAAATAAAGATTTTTTGTGGAATTTTAAGCACCGGACTTATAAAGGTAAGAATTCCAATAATATGGCACTAGAGGATATTGTAAAGTGATATCAGGCGTACATGTTCTCAAGAAGTGTCCAACATACAATGTTACGTAAACATTGCAAATGTATCTTGTGAGAGATGTGGCATGTGTAATTTTTTTTACATACAGTCACAAAATATAAAACAACATTGTAGTACCATGATATGTCTCGGCAATATAATATTCGTGTTAAATAGGTCAACTAATTATGATACATTGCTTTTACTGAAAAACTATAATATAACTAACCGCCATTCTTATTATAAATTCACCCTTTCTAATTACTAACACATAAGCGTAATTAGTATATATGCGTGTACATAACCTGAACGATAAATGAGGCGCAGTGATTAAAAAAACTCCAATAGAGAGATAAGTTAGCCCCAGTTCATATTCAGCCATGTTTTTAGAAGCGATACTAATACAAGTGAAAAATTCGTGTCAACACATCTAGCATGTTAGTAAGCTAATACTAGTAAACTTGCATTAGTGTCAATGGACTTAAGCCAATGCCTGCTTTCTGTCCTACTGGCTAGTCCAGCCCACTTGCATAACATTTTCGGTTCCATTACCTCACTGTGAAGTAAGAGGCTTGATATATAGCGCACTTTGATAAATTAATTACTAGCCATATTTATTATGAGTATAACAGAATTAGAAACCTCATAGAGCTCCAACACTTTTTTCTCTCTTGGACTTTATTGTGATGCCTTTATGTTTTTAATATTTTCAATAGAAAAATTTATTTCAAATTCAATTTCATGTAGGTATACATGTCTCTTCACGGGTTTCTCGTATTTCCAAAATTATTTTCTCTCAGCAACTATTATAAGGTGAGCCCTATAGGCTCTTGCATTTTAAATCAAAGTAACAATTATAATTATTTGGGACGTATATGTTGAAAATTAATACAATTTTTGTTTGAAAAAATTGACGAGCTATTTGAATTTAGTAAAACACATAGTTTCATTTTAACTGTATATATACCATCGTTTGGTTTCAAATCAAGGAAAAGCAAAGTAACGATTTTACTTCGTGTGAATAGAAACTTCAACATCGTATGGTAATAAATAGTAGGAAATGAAATTTCTATTCAATCCTAATGTTAAAAAACCAATCCAGCTTGTTAATTAATGTCTACGTCAAAGTTCTCTAAGTAGGCTATTGAAGAGAATGGCTGACATTCATATTAAAAAACATAAATTACAGCTTTAAACACACATAGGCCTACATACAAATATAATAATCTAATTATTATTAGTAATAATAACTACACAAGATTTTAAAGCAATAATAAGAACAGGAAAACAAGGTTTATTACAAATATATTGACTATTTAAATCATTAAAATAACTCTATGTCAGGATACCACCAACGAGCTGAGCCGACCGAGCGGCCGCCACCGTTAGCGATGACAGTGCCAACCTTTGTAAACATAGGGTGCCATATGGTCAGCCCAGCGAGCCTTACGACCGTCAGGCTGGTGACAGACTAGCGACATGAACGCCACGACCAGGTCGCTCGAGTGTATTGCATTGTTTCATATGAGAAGGGTTGCTATATCCCAGAAGCGTTCACATCGACATTTTCAAATCGGTCGCGGTGTTTGTGTCGCTGGTCTGACCGCTTTCATATGGTCACGGTGCTTAATCGTAAGGACCCGGCCCGGTGTATGGAGGCCGGGACGCGATCTGGGCCCCCGCACGTTTCATATAAACGAGTACTAGACTGTCTTGGCCACCTTCTGGTGCTGACAGATCTCTGAAACTCTTATCGGGGTGCCTCCACGGGGTGGCCCCTGGGCAATGTGTGTGGACACTGGAGTCCAACATAGCTAAGACCCCGATAAGGTAATTTGTGTGGGAGGGGCGAGGCTCCTCGAGATGCACTAAGTGCGTGGTAGTGCGTACCCGTGTAGCGGGGATAGCTGGTCAGGGCACCTCCATGAGGTCCCCACTGGGAAACTGTGGGCAGTCGGTCTCAGAAAAGGTGCTGAAGGGGTGGTAGCCAAGTTTGTGGAGATGTAGAGAAAGTCCTTGGGCATGAGGAACGAAGGTTTATGGAGACAACTGTTTGGCTGAGCTCCTGACTTCCTCGTGATTCGGCGATCACTAGGAGGAACCAACTCCTTCCTCCTTCCTGTCCCAGTGGAGGGCGAGGGGGGATCTCAAGTTACCCAAGGCAAGTGGGCATGGAAGGGCTGGTATTGATTTATTCAGGTGCCCGAGTACCCGGAATGGCACTCGTGGGCTTCAGCCCATGTCCGGCGAATAGATTCCGGTCCCGATGGGTTTCAGTGGTTGCACTGTGAAGGGCCTCTGAAACCAGGTGTTGTGTAGCTAGAAAGTCTTTCGGGGGGCCACATCGGAGGCTTAGTTTGGATACGAATGACTCCTCTCATATGAACCAACGCAATACACTAGAGCGACCTGGTCATGCCGTTTGTCTCGTAGCAACCAAAACGTCAGTCTGGCCTTAATCTCAGTTTTCTAAACTAAAGCTGCTACTTATTTATTCAAGTATTTCCACATTTTACTCACCGGACTGAGTTTGACGTGTCAGATTCTCTGCTTCACAGATACATTTGGAAGCGCTGGGGACCGAGCCCGAGATTTATGGTTATGTAACCAGGAATTCTGATCACTAGTCAACAGAACTATCGTTTAGTTTCATAAATATATAACCTTTAAATCTAGGAATATTAACAATAGTTTTAATAATCCTTCTCAAATCAAATACATATTAATATGATTGCATATTTAATCATGTATTACAGAGAAGTATTCTACAGGCCACCTCGTCTACTCCATTACGTGCTCAAAGCACATTTACAACAGCGTAACTCATATAAAATAAATCAATGTTGGCAAATTTCATATAACCTGAGGGAAAGGGAGGTATGCTATATATATATAATTAATATAAACGAATATTACAGTAAGAATAGACATATAAGGAATGTCTTATAATAAAAAAATTCTTGTTATGATAATCTTCCGTTCTTTTAATGTTATAGTAGATGAAAGTAAATTTTTATGCTACCCTCAAATGCATGTTTGTCTTATATATTTAAGATATATATGTCTTACAAGGACATGTTTGTTGACGCCAGATACACATTATATAGAATAGCTCTGTTGGGATTGACTCATGAAATATATCAGACCAATATTGAGGCATGCTCTTAGCAATATTAATATTCTTATAACTTGTTCGTTGGAATACGTGGTACAATATCCTGGTTGACACAATCCAGGCGCTAGTGTGTTGCCATGGAACCGGAGGTGTGATACTTACAACATGTGTGAGTACAGTTCACCCATGGACTGTAAGAACACAAGCTAGTACAGATGTTATAATTATCCGTGTGGAACGCAAGCCATGGAAAATACATACATACATACGTACATACATAGATACAGCACATACGTATATACATACAATGCCGTAGCCAGACGAAAATTTCTGGGGGGCTTTGACGTGGGGATCAAGCCCGTCAAATGCTGGAGGCTAGTCAAAATCATAATCAATAAACGCCTATAGAAGTTGTTTGACTTGTTTTATTACGGTAATTTAAGGTAGATACACTGTGGATTCTACAACTCGTATGTATTTATATACAATATGTACCGGTATATATATATATATATGAGTGAAAAAGGATCCTGAGCACGGGACAATTCCTGGATAGCTCAGTGGTTATAACATTGACGTACTAAACCAAAACTTCTGTGTTCGATTCCCGTGTCCAGGTGTTATTTTTCATTTTAACTAATATAAACTTTCTCTCTCTCTCTCTCTATATATATATATATATAGAGAGAGAGAAAGTTTATATTAGTTAAAATGAAAAATAACACCTGGACACGGGAATCGAACACAGAAGTTTTGGTTTAGTACGTCAATGTTATAACCACTGAGCTATCCAGGAATTGTCCCGTGCTCAGGATCCCTTTTCACTCATATTTTGAAGCAGAGTCGGTGATGGCTGTGCAGAAGTCGTCAGCTACATATATATGTGTGTTCAATAAGATCACTAGCTATCAGATGACGCAACCACCTTCTATATTTAAGAAATGTACAGTACATAGCACCCTCTCCATTAAAGTACGAACATTTTAATTGAGCACATCTTTAGCTAAGGTATATCTGGTCTGGGTGATTTTAGAGCTGATTTAGTATCTCTCCAATAGAAACGGAGGTCAAAAATCAACGTTTTTTGAAAAGGTAACACCACCCCAGCCTATATAATCCAAAATGTTATCCTATTCACTTCACTAAAATGAATTTTATTCCTGACCAAATTTATTTTTATTTTATTTTTGTTAGCATTGAAAATTATCCTCCGTTCAGTTTATACGCTTATGTACTAATAACGCTAATGGCCTTAAATATTAGGAAGTCTATTTTTTTTAGAAGTGTACCTTCATTTGCGGGGAGGGAGAGTGGAGAACCATTTTGAAAAAACCTCAGCACACATGACCTAGATACGAAACTTGATCTCCCACATCGGCAGTCTAATCTACCTCAACTAAATTTATTGAAGACCAAGTATTATATCAATGATATACAGAGACTGTTTATTGAAAAGTGTGGCCAATGGCCTTGAGGGGTGAGTAGAGTTTGTTTGTACCTTCAGTAGTTGTCCAGTTATTGCGACTATCCTGTGTATTGTCATATTCGAATAGGAAGAAATTGCTATAAGGTTACAAAAGCTACTAAGACCATTTTCATATATTCATATGTCAAGTGATATGATCTCTAGATGTCACCTTTCGTAGATACTATCAATACCTATATATTAACTAAACTAATAGTATTATAGTAAAAATAATCCATTGTAATCACAATACAATATGTTTATGTTCGCTTAAATGTTTTTTCCTTCCAATAACAAATGTAAATTAGATGGTTATGTTTGGAAAATGGAGTTGATATTGATAGCATATCAATAAAAATGTATCATTTTGTATAAGTACACAAATATTAACTAACTATCAACAATCTACACTACACACTAAACTAACAGCATTTTGAATTTATTCTTAACATTATTTATAGCTTGCACTTATCTCCAAGTATTCTGTTCTCTGTCACTTTTTATATTTTCTCAAATAGCAAACTGGTGGTTGATAACTAGAACCACCTCCGCTTCCCCTCATTATCTGGATTCCCTCTTTAATTCCTCTTTCATTGCAGACTCATTTGCCACGTATATTTGGAACTTTTATTCAAATAGGTTCAAGTTGAAAGGTTTTGCTGTTTCCTGATCTCAAAGACTTGCCCTTGCCCCTTTCCCCACTCTACCTACACTCACTAATAGTTCCTATTTATGTTGTCAGTAGTTTTCCTTATTATATTTACCCAACTTGTTACCTGGCCAATGAAATGTGCACACTAGAACCTCGTTAATCCGAACTAATTGGGACCGAAATTTGTTTGAATTAGCGGAAATTCAAATCAAGCAAGAGAATACAGAGATACAGTATTTTCACAATTTGTTTACCACATATGGATGAGTTTGATCAAATTTAATTTATTTTGCTGATGTATACCAAATAATACGCACTGTAATAATTTATAGTCACCGGAAAATATTGTGTTGACTACAATATCTAAATATTAGGCATTAATTATAAGATGTAACTGTTTATTACAATTTTCTTTTTACTTCGATCTTGTTAACCAATGAAATATATTTCATTTGACTTAATTATTTTACCCGTTTCCCGAAAAGTATGATAGGATTATAAGGAGTTTTGGGCTACCGGGGTTTTACTGTAATTATAAAATATCTGTCAAAGTGTATTTTAACGGAAGAATGGTGGCAAGGACTGGTTTTACAGATTTTCTTGTACCTTTATTTTGATATTGTTTAAACCATAATTAATTTTAAAAAAAGTCCCATTTCAGGAGGCAAGGGGAAATTAAATACCCTCCCCCCTTTTAACTACGGCCTTGCATACTTGCATGTGTACCTAATCACAACGTTCCCTGTGGAGGTAGGCAAGAAACATTGCATATAGCTCAGAAAACCAAAACTCCATACTTAATCCATATTTACAAACTTTATCCACACTTCCCCATCATCGCATACTCCCTTTGCTTCAACAACATCCATACACTGAGTCATACATGCACATGTATTCATTAAACTTTTAATGTTTCTCTTTATCACACATTCGTCTACAACATTTAACAACGTTTTAGGTGACCTGGTGGTCTAGGGGTAAGGTGTCAGACTTCTGTGCTGGCGGCCGGGGTTCAATCCTCGGTCCCACCACAGATTTATCTGATTACCAAACCCTTCCTTCACCTCCGACAAGACATCTTGTGAATGTGGGGAATGCCAGGCCTCCACCGTGGTTTGGATTCCACGTTAAACTGTAGGTCCTCCATTTCATCTCACAATCACCCTACCATTACACATTAGCGTAAGTGCGTATAGCCCGAACGGGTAGTAAGACGCGGTACTAATAATAATAATAATAATAATAACAACGTTTTACATGGCCTACCCCTTGCTTTTGATCCACACACTCTACCTTCATATATTTGCTTCATCACTTGATCTACACTCATCCTCTCAACATACACGAACCAACGTAAAACGCTTCTTTGACAATTTACCTATTGGATTCCCTTTAAACCCGCATTCCTTCAGGAGCCATTCGTTATTGACTGTTCATACGAGTTTTTCCAGACACATTTCTTAGAGGTCTCATTACAACCACATTCACCTTGCTCTTTTGTTTCTTCTGAAAAACTCACGATGCACATTCATTAAGCTATGTTTGGGCTAACACAATTTAATATACTGCCATCTTTGCCTCTTTCGATACTACTTCATTCTTTGCAATAGTCCAAATACAGCCAACTACTCTCCTAGATAAATTTACCCGTCTGTCAATCTCACCATCCATCCCTTCATTATTACAGAACGCTATATCGAAATAATTAAGTCTCCCTTAAAATATTTACTGAAGATCAAATCAGTAGCACTCCTCCTCGTGAAGTGTGTGAATGTCTCCAACTGAGAATATTTAGGGAACCAAGTTGATGTTAGTAGGCTCTTTGTTAACTTTATAATATCAGACACAGCTTGCTTTACGTGCGATGATGTGTTTAACATTCCCAACAGTCACTCCTGAACACGGAATAATACACATGCTATCCTATAACGTTGATATAAACTCAGTTAAGTTTCATTATTGGTTATGCAACCCTCGGCAACATTATCATGACCCCTATTAGCTGCATGAGAGCCTGACTACTCTATGATAAACAGCCGTATTAGGGTCACTCAAATATGTGCGTCTGGGTGTGAGGCAGAGGGTGTGGAATAAAAACAAGGGAGGTTTAGTGCATATGTATTATCAAGGTGAAATACTAAATAGCAATCAAGTTAATAATACATACAGTAGACAGCACTTAACTTATCTTTTAATCACATTTGTACTTGCTTTGGAGCACATATTATGTCAAACAAAAAAATATTGTTTAAAATTCATACCAAAACATGAGAATAGAACCCGCTACTTTTGGCTTGGTGTTCAAATTATCTGACTCTAGTGAATCCGACATTTTTTTTAACCAAAGAGCATTCTTAACTCATAGTATATATTGTATGGTCTGTGATAGACGTGTAGATTCCTAGGTACCTCAATTATGTCATTTAATCACAGCCACCGGGAATCCGGGACCGGTCAATATGCTTCCGCTCGTACGAGATTTAACTGAACAGGGTTGTATTCTGAAAATTGAAAAATGACACCTGGACATGGGATTCGAACCCGAGACCTTTGGCTTATTACGCATTTGCTCTACCACTGAGCTATCCAGGAGTTAATTTTCAGATTATGATATCTAGATGGAAAATTCATCTCTAAAAGCACAATACCAGCTTCGGCTATTTGATTCTTGAACAGGGTTGGTTATCATCAACACAAAATATGAACATTATGAATTCATACGTCCTCCAAAGGTTGTCTTAAGCTATATCTAAATAATGATGGCTGTACAGCTTAATGGTTGAGAATTTACGCCCCATGCCAATGTTCTCAGGATCGATTCTTATGTATAGCTGTTGTTTTAAAACTATATTTAAGTTAATTGAAGGCTACACCTCAGTGCACAGCTATTTGTATACCAACTATAGTCTACTCATCCTGTGTGAACGTTAACCGTATTAAATTAGTAATGTGCGAGAGGCAGCATGGGTGCTGGCCTTAGTCGCTTGTACCATTCTGTGGCCGATAGTTTCATACGTCCATCACAATATTAGTGAATAGCGATTCTGAGAACAGAATTGTTCCGGGCTATCTCACTGGTAGATAATACCAGTGTGCTATGACAAAAGTCCTGCGTTCAGATGCCACTATACAACCATCTTTAATTCAACACATACCCTCTTTGGTGAGCGAATGGTCTTATATACGTCTCGCATAATAGACTGGGCTGCTGATTACGGGTGGATTGGGGTTCAAATACCATTCGGGTGTAGTAAGAGTTATTTTTCCTAAATTGTTTTACATCCTCCCTCTATTAAAATGTGGGAATATATCCTCTAAATTCAATCTTTCACCTCCCTGATACTTGAGAGATATTAGTACGTTAGTGTGTAGCCTGAATTAGTATTGAGACTCAGTGACAAAAAAAAAAGTTTATGTAAATTTATAAAACAGATACCAGGTTTGAGATATTAACCCTTGCCATCCGGATTTACAAGCCGACCGCTCTACCAAATGATCCAAGAGCTCCTCCATGCCAGTGTGTCATTAATATTATATATCCCTCTAACCCAACAAAGAGCACGCCTTTCTGAATATAATTGTACTCATATCCCTGTACCCGAACACAACAGATATATACAGTAGAGCTCCTAACGTAATGGTGTGGATAGATACACAGACTTTATACAAGCGTGGCTTACACTAGATCTATACATTCTAACTACAGAGTTTTCTTTGTACTTAACTGTTTCAACATGCTTGAGAGATTGAATAGTTGAATGATAGGATACACTACGATTCTATATTTGATTAAAAATCCCACCATAATCGAAAAACGTGTCTGTTTAGGTTGTTGTTGGTTGTTTGATAGTATTTAGTCATAAAATGCAAATGAAAGTGATCTACTGTATCGTGGGTTATGTTAAACTTGTTACTTGTATCAAACTGAAAAGCAAACATTCTGAATGTATGCAAACTTTAGAATGGAATAGAACAAAGCAGTATGAATAAATAAACACAAGGTGTTAATACAATGTTTAGGGCCAACACTCACAGCCAGCAAGCAGCGCTAACTAGGAGAATAAAATGCGAACTTTAAGATATGAAGAAATATTTAGCCTAAAAGTATAGAAGTAGCCTAAACATCTTGTTAAAATTATTGATGTGGAACTAAGAATAATGAAAATTTTATTATTTAGCTTATATTAATATTTTAGGAATAAAACTAAAATATAAGTGACCACTAGGTCAAATCTCTACCAGGTACTCCAAGTCTATTATGAGCCGATAGTTAAGGCTCACTTTATAACTAGATTTCTGGCCCATTTCCAAACATGCTCAAACAACTGAAGTAGCAAGAACCCCAATTATAATTCTTTTGGAAATATTTCATTTTATTTTCGCATGTTGGATCATTTATACTATTTTACTTTTACGAAAATAACCTCTAAGCTGCTTATACTTTTTAGTAAGTTCCATGTAAATACCGGTTAATAATGGTAAAAAAAATAGCAACCCTCCACATATTTCCACGTATTTCTAATAGTAAAACCATCATACGGCTTTTTTATTTTCACAACATATATATATATATATTGAGAATATGTGCTTTTATATGTATTAGGATGTAACGGATGATGGAAATGTAATTACTACCTAAGTTAGGTTTTACCCGTGAGGTGAAATGGTTTCTCTCATAATTACATTGTGCTTTTGTTTATGGTCAATGATTCTTCAGGTTACTCCACAGTTCTAATTACTTAAAAATAATAATATACCTTTATTATGGTGAAAAGGGAAGTGATGAGGATGGCAATGCAGAGAACAAGGCCAATAAAGGTGATAGAACTGGATGTAGAGTTGAAAGAAGTAAAGAGCATAAATTATCTTGGTAGTGTGATTGAGGCAAAAGGGGGCTGCAGAGAAGATATAGTGAGACGAGGGTAGCAGGGAAAGGTTTCCTACAAGTGTGTAAGATACCTACTATGGAAAATATAAGTGCCCCTGAAGTGTAAGGAAGTGCTGTATAGAGCACACTTCATACCCATAGTTACGCATGCAGCGGAAACATGGACTTTGAATGTAAGAGAAACAAGGAAAGTGGAGTCCATGGGTATGAAGGTTTGAGGAACATGCTAGCTACCACCAGAAGCGATAGACTTATGAATGTAGCTGCAGGGTAGAGAGTTCGGGTACAGAGGGTACATGAGATAGTAGACAAAGCTAGGATGAGATGGTATGGACACGTAATGAGAATGGAAGGAGAGGGAATTCCAAGAAGATTAATAGCTATGAAGTATGTAGGGAAGAGACGACAAGGAAAACCAAGGAATAGATGGGAGAATCAGATAACAGAAAGTGTGCAAGTGAGAGGAGGAGAGTGGACGAGAGTGCAGGAGGAAGAACGGTGGAGACCCGGCCACTGGCTGGAAACAGTCCATGATGAAGAACTATACACCTATATTATAGAATACAGAGTAATTAGTAAACTAACACATTTAACATGTGGTGCATATTAAAAGGTCATATTATTATTATTTTTAACTAGTATTTGTGTAGGACCTACCTGGGCAGATTTAGCAGGATGAATACTGTGGATATAAGGAGGAGCATTTTAGTGATGCTCTGCTGAGTTTTGGTTGACACCAAGTTACTGCTAGAAGATCTCACATCTGAAACCAAAATGTATGCCGTTAGTAATAATTTGATTAACGTTACTTGGATTTTCTACAATATTAATAAAAACTTAAATACAAAATGTAAAACCATGCTCAAAATCATTCTTAAACACTGATATAACACTTTATTATTAGTGTAAAAGCTATTTATAGGTTTATCAAACTCCCATGGACTATTGAAATCACTGGCCTACGTCCTTTATGAATGCTTACAAGGGATTGTTTATTTGTTCTAAATAGTAATATCTTATTTGATAGGAGGATCCGTACATCTCCGTGGGTGGAGTCAAAACGTCGATAATTAAGCTATGTTCCTTAATTACACGGATGTGCGTGACATGATACAACCTATCGTTTGCATGAGTTTGGCAGTTGTTTGGCTAAGTCTTCAACTAGACACCATCCTTGAAGAATTGGGGGACAACGGTTGGTACCACAACACCGGTATCGTTCTATTAACGGAACTACCTGGAAATAGAGTCCACCAAACCGTCACTTTTTGGGTGACCTCTCTGAAGAGCTTCAATATAAAGGTCAGAGTTTTTGTTGGAAAGGATCTTACAAAAAACAATCGTGTGCAATGTTTGCGATAAACTATGGTAGGTGAAACGACATTAATTCTAACGTTTTTTAGGCGATGGTTACTTAAGATTTCTCGGATGGATTCACACAGATCCTGAAAATATCGTATGCACCTTTCAGAAAATAAGTCTATCACCGCGTGTACATCAAACAGTGTATCATCGATGATTACAATACGTTGCTGTTTGGGTACTTCAATATTTGTAGACTCGATCTCCACAGTTTTAAACGGAGATAAAACTGTCATATTTATTAATTCCGTTCTAGACAAGTCTACTCACTTAACACATACCAATAAAGATTATAAACTTTTTTAACCCACAAATTAAGAATACTTTTGTTTTGCTAAATTGTAAGCACCTGAGAGTCTTTTTTTATTATTATTTACATAATTATTGATTTGAGATTTGCAATCTTTCAACATCCGGGTAGGTTTCAAAGAAACTAATATTTCTAATAGGCATGTTCACTAAAACTATTTTTACCTTAATCTAAATTTATGTTGGAGTTTTGTTCGTATAAGACCAAGTCCACTAAAACAAATCTCCGCATATTTAAAGATGAAACATCTTCTATTTTTTTTAAATATCCATACTCAAAATTATTGTCAATTAAATATTTTTAAATCAATGTATATGTTTTGACTTGTAAACCTATAATCCCTCTCCACACCCATAAAATACTTGGTCATATAATGTTTAGGTTCAGTCACAAACATAATGGACAAGTTAAAACGTATATTTTTAGGCATTATCAGTGGTCCATGTAGCTGTGGAAGTCACTTTTATCACCAATTTTACTCGTCACTTGGACACAATAAATGACTCTAAATTTGACTGAAAAATCGCCATTTTTTATTACTCATAACCAGGGTTTGAACAAGATGCCAAACTCTGTAAAGACTTGCTGTAAATGAATGACTACGTCAATAACTCTCCTTAGGGGACTATCCTAGAAGACCTGATTTAGGAAATAAGCTTTTGTTGATATTACAGCAAATAATGCCATAGTAAGAATATTAGCTACATGTTCCTTACACAAAACCTATTCCATCATAGTAGTAAATAGAAAAGACACTTCTTTAAGCGTATTTTGATTAAAATCCCAAGGATGGGACTGATACAACATTTTGAACGACAGGTATACTCTAAAACGTTCATTCAGACGCCACACATTTGCTATATTTCAATCATGGTTTAACCGAATAATTCCCTTATAGAACCAAAATATTCCCTAGAGGTGTCGTTTACCCACCACGTGAAGAACATAAAAATCCCAACATGACCCGATTACAGATAATTCCACGCCCATGAATGTCAAGGTGGTATAACAAGTCCATTAATTGCGTGCATTGTATCTCATAAACCTGAAACAAAGGGTTAAACTACTAAAAACGAAACCCAAACCGATTGATTCTTTTTTTGATTGCATTAACAAGACTTTAAAGGTGAAGAAGGCACCATTAAATATTGCACAGTATACAAAGCTACAAACTCACAAGGAAGTTTTGTAGAAGTTGGTCTAACAATCAGATACGGAAGAAGAAACTACTATTGGTACAGAAATAAGCAGCATTTTTACGCTTAATTTCATCTCCCATTATTAGCGGGTTCTTGGCCTGTTATTCAATCTTTAGGAGTTTTTGATATTTCTGACGCTAGTCGGCGTGTTTAGAACGATGGACTGGGCACGGGCCCCTCTCTAAAAAACAGGGCGTACCTTTCAGTACAATTTTAAGTAATGTTGACGTAAGCCTCTAGTTTTCCAAACGGGCAAGAAGACGGTTCACGTCACCTCTCTCAAGGCAAATATCAACAAATAAGACGTGTTCCTTTACATGACCAATAATCCTGATTGGAAGGCGAGTATCTTGAAGCAATTAAACATAGTTGCAAGAGGATGTATGTAGTGCTATTTTATGAAATATAGTACGCATCGCAATGTAAATTATCTCAAAGACCAAACTAATGTTTACCATTATTAAAAATAAAATTAATTTTGTGTCTAGTGACATTTTCGGGATCAACGTGCTTTGAGTGAGATCCAGCCTATATTTCAATAGCAGCCATAAACAACGTCATTAACCTAAACTAAGTCATCATCCAGATGTAACGCAAAAAAAAAGTTTTTTATGCTCCATTAAAAAATATGCAGTGGACTCTGTATTTTTAGAGAATTCATCATAGTAGGCCCAATTCAGCTCCTGGCTTGCGCGAGCTATGGTACTAAAAGGTGAACATAAATGTGTGCAGTACATTCGTATTTGAATGATTACTTGAAAATTTACGCAGTGACGATGGGATGAAGTGACAAAGTTTCTTGTTTGTAATTACAGTATATAGGTATATCCCTCTAATATAGAATAAAGATTTGTGTACAGTGCTTATTTGTGAATCCATTCTTAAATGGTCAAAAACAGTCCTTTCAATGCCATTTTTATCCAAATAAAATTTAATATTTAAACAATGTTCTATATTTGGAACTTCTATTAACTCTTTAACTTCATTAATGTTTAATCAGAAATCATTCACGTGCACTAGTGCTTGTGTAAATTTACGATTTATATCCGACTGTATCACAGAGTTGATGGGCATGTTATGCACTCTCTTAAACTTCAATTTGAACTGTTTCTTTATTTCACCGCTTAGCCCCACACTCACCGCCCTCTTTTCTTCCTTGAACCAAGAATAAATAATATAATTTATGAATATTTACAAAAACAGAACCTAACGTGAGGCAAGAACTCAATGAAAGTATTGACTTGTTAACTAGAGCTCAAAACCTTATGACTAAAAATGTATAACTTAATTTATGCAATTGTCTTTGTAGAGGGAATATTTTAGCAAATCCTTTTACTAGCCTGTGTTGTCAGTTATTTGTTCAACTATGTATTAATATCTTATAGCCATAATTAATAAACAATATTAAAATTCAAACTTTTCCTGTCAACAGAGCAAATTTATTAATGAATGAAATTCTTTACTGACGTTGAAATATCAATATTTATTTTTTGAAATTAACTTTATTTTATGGCATCAACAAATTTTATTACAATTTCAAATAACTCAATTCATCCTAATGTATTTACATTAAACTTACATTGATCACGATTAAAATAATATGTTTTAGTAGCTTAACTAATATTCAACGTCTACTATTTACGTCATCCTGAATGTTTTTTCAAATAAATTATTTTAGGAATCTACATACTTTTACAAACCAAACTTATCTTTTTGAGTCATCTATCTTGTTCTTTTAGGATAAATATGTTTTATTAAAATTTGAATTCAATTTTAATCATATGATTATTTTATTTTAATAAATCTTAGCTTATATTAAACATAGATAGGAGTACAAAACTATATATTATATTTGCTCAATATATAATAAAGTAAATACATTTTTATCTATTGTATTAATCTACTTCTTCAATTTCCAATATAGAGCATTATCTGTTACATACAGGTGGAGGTTTGAGTCTTGATTGGATGCAGTGAAAATAGTTCTCAACACAATATTTATCATTAATGTTTTACCAACTCCTCTACAGGATGGTTGGGTAAAATTATACTAAAATAAATATCCTCATCTCCTAGAATAATAATTCAACAATGGTGTTAGATAGAAGTGATATATAAAAAAATATGAGTCTTTTAAATATTTTCTTCACATGTGAAACTAGCATGGTTCTACCATATACCAGTATAGCCTGGAGGGAATATAGTTTCGAATCCACCCAAAAACCAACTTTTACTCAACGTGAAAAATTAAACTTTAAACCAACACACATATAAACCAAATTTTTCTAGCATTCTCTCTGAGAGGTAGGGGAGGGTCGGTGAATACCGATCAGCAAGGTAATACTGATCAGCTGTTTACTCGGTGGATTTCAAATAAACTTGGTTCTGATTAATGCTGCTATATAGCGAGACGTGTTAACACAAAAACTATTGCCAGTTGAAGTGGAACCGCGTTGATGTTTGGATGTTATTCGAATAATTTAAGTTTTGTAGTTTTCAAACTTTTGTTGTGCTTGAACAATATCAACCGTAAGTTGTATTTTTATTTAACTAAAATATATATTAATATCACCCTAACTAATAGAATATATTGATGCATAAATTATCTGCATAATTATTTAAAATATAGTCAACTGGTTGACTTGGCTGCCATATTTGTTTTTGAATTACACATAGGGTAATACCGATCACGCCTTGCGGGTAATATCGATCAGCATACAAAATTGATCGGTATTACCCTTCATTGATTTAAATACGTTTACCTTCAAATAATTATCATGTAATAAATTATGGGTGTGTATATTTCTATACAACTATTTATTTTAAAATTCTTCTTTTCTTTTTTATTAATGGAATATTGTCCATTTTATCTGGTATAGATGCCGAAATTCAAGGGAAGGACTACAAACAGAGGGAAAACATGGACTTCAGAATCCCTGAATGCAGCAGTCAAAGCAGTTAAAGACGATGGTAGAAAGATTAGAGAAGTTTCGAGGTTATTCAATATTCCATTTGCGACTTTACAAGATAGATTGAAAAGTGGTATCTAAATGAGGCTGTCCTAGAGATACATTCTTTATTTACTCCAGATCAAGAAAAAGAAATTGTAACCCTACTATCAAAACTATTTTATGGCATGTCTCAGTTTGAACTGCGGCGACTTGCTTTCGATTATGCTGAGCGACTTGGTTTGAAACATGAATTTAATAAAATGACTCGACTTGCTGGTAAAGACTGGGTTTCACGTTTCATGAAACGAAATCCTAATTTGAGTTTAAGACGACCTGAAGCTACAAGTGTTAGTCGTATCCTTGCCTTTAATAAGGATGAAGTGAGTCGATTCTATTAAAATCTAGAAACGGTTCAGGAGAAGTACAAATTTCCACCTCATAGAATTCTTAACGTCGATGAAACGGGTATCTCTACAGTACAGAAACCTGGTCGTATCTTAGCTGTAAAAGGACAAAAACAAGTGGGGGCTGCAACAAGCTGGGAAAGAGGCAAAAAATGTCACTGTTGTCTGTGCCACGAGTCCTACAGGCAATTATTTGCCCCCAATGTTTATATTCCCGAGAGTGAATCTGTCAGCTGCTTTGAAAATAGGAGGCCCGCACGGAGATGCTCCAAGTCAGGTTGGATGACGGAAGAGATCTTTGGGACGGGTTGAAGCATTTTGCCGCGAAACAAAACCTTCGCATGATGAACCCATTCTACTGATACTGGACAACCATAATACTCATTATACACTGGAAAGCTACTCATTTTGTCGTGACCAAGGTATTGTAATGGTGTCCATTCCTCCTCACACCTCACACCACCTGCAGCCCCTAGATGTGTCTTTCTTTGGGCCCCTTAAAACAGCATTTAATAGAGAATGTGATCTCTATATGAAAAATCATGCTCATGAAAAAATAACGCCTTATAATTTAGCGTATCTTTTCAATAAAGCTTATATGCGGGTAGCAGCGATGGAAAAGGCAGCATCGGGTTTCAGCAAAACCGGAATATTTCCCTTAAATCCTGAAGTTTTTAATGAAGAAGACTTTCTTCCAACAGATCTGCGAGTGGTAGAAATTACTGATGACGCTGATAATGAACTACAATCTCCTTTAGCTACAAACTCAGCAGATTCTCCTCAGCCCTCAACCTCCAAGGTCACCTCACATTTACCTTCAAATAGTCCTCGTCCTTCCATTTCTAAAGGTGAGCCACGTTCATCTTTAGTCTCAAACATTAATGGTTCATCAAATTCAAACTTTGGAAAATCTGTTTCAATTGCGGATATTTCTCCTGTTACAAAGTTAGATAGCAAAAATCAAATCTCCACAAACAATAGAAAAAAACAGCATTCTGAAATTCTCACCTCTACTCCAAGGAAAGACACTTTAAAAAAAGCCAATGAAAAAAAAAGATAAAGGAAGAAAAAAATAAGAAAAGGGCTGAAAATAAAATTTTGAAACAAAGGGGAGCAGAATCTAGTAAAATAAAAAAGACTAATCATAAAAGGAGTCGTAGGAATATCACATTTGAAAGTTCTTCCGAGGAGGAAAGTTTAGATGAAGATTTAATTTGTGATGATGAGGAACTTGATGATATAGGTCCATTGTTGAAATCCTCTGAAAACGAACTCTGTTGTGTTTGTCTAGAATTCGGTAGAAACAATGAATTATGGTACCGATGTGTATTGTGCTCTAACTGGGCACATGCTGAATGCACCGGCTGGGATAGTGCAGAAGGTTACATATGTGACCATTGTATGAACTAAGTTCAAAATAATTGTTATAAATTCATTTTTAGTAGGTAAGTTAAATCTTAGGGAAATATGTGTTTTTTTAGTTTTGTGATATGTCTGTATTCAATTTTTTTTAAATGCCAATATTAGTTATTAGTTAAGTTTAGGAAATAAAGTTCTTAGTTAACCATGATATAAAATTAACAATATTGAGCTGTTTTATAAATTTAAAAAATCAAAAAATTTGCTTTTAATTGTTGTATACTACTTTTATTAGTTGCAAAAATGGTTTAAGATTTTTTTTATATTCATATAACCCACTGAAGCTTTCCTTGTGTGTTTGTTTTCTGAAACATAATCAATTAGCTTTAATTTCCATTTTTTTAAAGAAAATAATTAAAAGTCAAATACATGATGAAATCACTGATCGGTATTACCCGACCAGTTTGGTAATACCGATCAAAGTACATTTTTTGAAAATTGAAATATTTTCACTAAGCCATTTATAAAAATCTTTGATTGCACTTGGTTTCAAATACTAAAATAGTTGCTAATACCGTTACACTAGAAAACTTTTTTTTTCTTGTTTTTTTTTCTACTTGCAATAATCTTTTAAAAAAAAGTGATCGGTATTCACCGACTCTCCCCTACTCTAGACCAGTACGTATTCATGCTAGGTCCCCCCAGCATACATTCTTAGGGCTAGGTACTCTAGACCTTACACTGAGGGTCAGATTCCCTAGACTTGTGTGGATACAACCGAGCTCTCTCCAGCCCTTACACTGATGACAGTTCTCCCAGTCCTCCCTATGAGGGCCAGGCCATCTAGACCTGATGTAAACTCACGTATGCAACGACTTATGTTGGGGATTGGGATCTTCGGGTTCTGCTCGCTCAGTGTGTTGTTCCGAGTAGGGGCGCTGCTCCCTCGAGAGTTGTTAGATTTGTTGGAGTGAAATGATTGGTTGGACGGATGTCTTCGGCTGTTGTTGCTGCCATTGTTATTGTTGTTGGAGCTGCTACTCTGAAAAAAAAATACACACAATGTTTAGCTTTATTGTTATTTTATTATAGAGCTTGATTAAAATAAATATTTAAAAAATGTTAATTTTGAGTTTTGATTAAAGATCTTGACAATTTTTATACAAATTAAAGTCAGAAAATATTCGTAGTAATGACATACTTGATATATTATAATGGTTGCTCTAGTATCCCCTTTGAATTCACTTTGATGAATACTTGGTATTTTTATGTATTATCTTGACATAGTAAGGATGTCTGTTACAAACGTACTCATGCATGTGTCATTACTACAAGTAGGGATATAATAGGCCTTCTGTCACAAACTGGCTTCCCATTGTTCAGACAGCTCTCTTAGCCCCTCCTCCTTAGGTTATTTCAGCCTAAGCAAGCTTCCTGCTACAGATCTATTATCCAATGAGAGGCCACTAAATCTACTCCCTCCAGCACTGAGGGGGGAGAGAAAGTTTCCCTTTAATCTATGAGGTTTCCGACCTTAGCGCAGACGGCTCCCCGAACTCAAGTGGGAAACTTCTCCTCCAGCCTATATGGGACCTAGGAGAACTACACAACTCCTTAGTTCCTCTGAGAGCAACACTCCCTCCTTTCACCTGATCGTTAACATCTATGGGTTTTCGTCTCTTTCTCTTTCGTCTTCCAATGACTCCTATCTATCTCTCTCTCTTTCCTTTCGACAATTATTCAAAATCTACCAGTTATTTTATATTCTTATGGGTGTTTCGGATTCCTGAATTTTTGGATTCCCGCTGAAAAAATATTCTCCGTTCCCGACCCAATTTCCAGGAAAAAAATTCTGTAATCTCAAAAATTCAGGAATTGATCATTTTAAATTTTTTAATACCTCTCTAAGACGTGGTGTGATTCAATTTCAACACGTTATTATACTCTCGATTATTATTTGATATGGCATAGCTATTAAATTAAGTTAATTTGGATATAACATTTATTTTGTATTATACTTAAAACAAAACAAAAAAATAAAGCAATAGATTTCAATTAGTCACCTACCATGTTGACATGTGCAAACTCAATAGAGCTACTACTCTTAGACTGCTACACATCAAACCTAAAGCCAGCAAGAACCGATATTGCTGGCGAGCAGAGACCAAGCAATAGTCAAGCTTCTCTAGTCTAGAAGCAACAAGAATATTTCATATTCTAACTTTTGTGGTTCTATTAATGTTTCTTATGTTAGTGTCTGTCTTGCTACAAGAGGTGTGCAGGAAAGAAAATATCCCGCTCTCGACTCTAGTTTCGGGAATAGTTACTATCTTAAAAAGACAAAGGAAACTCTATTTTATAAATAATTTTCCCAAAGTTACAATAAGATCATTATCTAGATCAAAATAATTATATAATCAATCATTTAAATATATTAGAACTCTCAAGTTAGAAATGCAGGAACTAACTATAGTTCATGAGCAGATCGTTCGCATCGCCATTTTTCTACTGTTTCTGTTTGATCGAACAAGGAGTAGCGAGCGTAAAGATAAACGACGATTAATATTTTCGGAGGCGTATTCAACAACCTTGGCAATAAAATACATATTTCGAAAACGTAATTAATTTATTTTCTATAAAAAATCTTTGTTGTTAGTTATATCAACATTTTAAGGCAATTTTATTGGGTAAATTTAGAGGTTTGTTAAAAATACATTCAACTTTGTCCATGGTAGCTCCTATTGTACATACATTGGCATTGAAATTACAATGTTTTATTAGTAATAACCAAGGACAGAATTATTCCAGAACAAACTTTGCCAGGTTTCCTGCAAAATATTTGCTGAGCAGGTTTCCAAATATTAAAAATAAAAGATAAAAGATCAATATTTTAACGACCACACTGGACCCTTGGTTTGAAGATATAATTTAGATTGATAATAAAAAAACAAATGTCAAGGCAATACTGCTGTCTATAGTACCAAAGATCAACTATACTTTACAAGATTATGTTGAAGATGATCTCTGGAGCGCTTTGTGCACTGAATGCAAAGATAAAGTGTCACCAGATGATAAAACTAAAAAGGAAATAAATCTTTGCCAGTAATCACAATAAGCTGATATGAAGATCCAGGCACACAGTGGAAAAAAATTCCAACATTATTTACCACGAGAAAACTGCATTTTTCCATCCCTGCAACTCAAATTTCGAGTGAGCGAGTTTTTTCTTGAGCTGGAAATGTAATTACATTAAAACGACAGTCCCACCTTCCAGAAAATGCCGAAGAACAAGTTTTTTGCGTAATTTTTTTTTATCAAGTCGCTCTCCAAGTAATTGTTTGAAGAATGCAATTGATCATTTTTGTAAAACATCTAGTTGTGCCATTAGAAAGAATATGCCAGTAGTGTATTGAATTGTTTTAGCATTTTTAAACATGAAATTTAATTCATATATAAACTTTAGCTTTTCTTATTTTCATCATAATTTAAATATAAATGTGTATATCAACCTATTTTAGATGTAAAATTTATGTGTAATCTATGTTTCATAAATGTTTATAATTTAACTTGCCTAAATTATAGCAAGAGTATTAAGAATTTATTAACTTGGATTTTAAAATGTGTGTATATATATATATATATATATATATATATGTTTAAATTTCCTCTTTTAGGGCCTATGTTTTCATTTAACAAATTAAATATTGTCAGTATTTTAATCAAATATTCTCCAATTTATAGACATAATTAGTTTGGAGTTTTTAATTCCCGTTCTCATTCCGAAGTAAGGGATTCTCAAATTCTCGTTACCGATCTCAGCTCGATTGTAGAGTCTCGTTTCCCATCTCATCTCGGACGAAAAATTGGACCTCAAACACCCCTACATTCTTACCGAATACAATCTTAAAATATTTAGGAGGAAAAATAATCATCATGCGTTATAAATGATAGTGTTGTTCAAATGTAAATATAGGGAAGTGATGATGATTAGGTTTATATAAATTATGCACTTTCATTTAAAGTTTATACATCTTAATATTACATTACAGACAGGTGTCATCCCCTGTAGTCATAATAAATACATCAAATTTTAGGAGCATGATAAAAAGAATTTAACGCATACGGTACAATTAACCCATAGTCTTTTTTCATAAAGTTTGCTCACACTGATAACAAATATTAATTCATATAAATAAAATATTTGGGCCTATTTAGTCTACTCAATATGAAGAAAAAGAGCATAAAATGTGATACACAAACCCATGCTGATATCAGTTCTATCATTTGATCAATATTATTCATATTAGCCACTTCCCAGATAAGTCAGTACTCGTTGAGAGGTGTTAAACTGAAGTACGTACTTACGACGACAAAATTTGTTCCTGGTAGAAGCACTATTCTCTAAAGCTTGAGTTCAACAATGTTAGTTTCATCATTAGTGTCGTCATCATTTTCTTCTTCTTTCTCACCTTCGAAATAAGGCACGTCATATATATGATTCTTGTCAAGCTGTGACAAGCACTCGACCCAATTGAACTATTCTTTATCGACGCGGTCCGACGCCTCACATATCACGTCTTCATATAGAATGTTTACCATAGGCTTATAGATATAATGTATATAGATAATTCCACTGCTCTCTATTCCCTTTTATCTGTTCCATAAATAGGACCGCTATCAATCCAGTTCTCGATGGACATTCCAGGATCTTGGCTTCCAGCTACTAGAAAAATCCTTTACTCTATTTTCTGTAAACGTGTCATTCTTCTCGATGAAGTCATCTCTACAGCCAAAATATATATAATCCAGGCAAATTCTCAAAGCATTATCTTAAATGTCTGAATGTGTTAAAATCAACTAAACTCTCCGTCTGCTATTTCAGGATGATCGTCAAGTATTATAAAAAAAATTTTTTTAATTAGTTGATCGGATATCGTTATTAAAAATAATTCTGCTTTTATTTGGTGGGGTGCTTATAGTTGAAATAATTACTGTAAAATAATGAATTAATGTATTATCAACAGTTGAGAGCTACTCTCCGTGATACGACGTGAGCCATTACTTAGGTACAAAACTAACTCGCATTGGTAGGTACTAGATACGTCCATGATGTAAAGTCAGGATTGGAATTCTGATTGGTTGTGATAAGGAACGTTTATCATATAATAGCACGAACCTTCAGAAAACGTTTCAATCTGTGGTTTTATTTAGTTTCTATTACCTCACTTAAATCTAAGTAGGGTATTTTTTTTGTATCTGTAGGTTGACAGCGTGTCAACACAATAGTAATTTTGAGTTAATTCCCAGAATATTACCTTCAACAAACCAAATTGATTGATTTAGGAGATGGTTTGACAAAAAAATGCCCAAACGTTCCTAAGTTAATGAACCTGGACGGGCAGTAAGGAAAGATATATATTTTGGATACAGTTTATCTTTTTTCACTGTATGCTAACAATCTGGGTTAGTGATGTCAGACTATCTGCCAGTCTGCTAATCTTATGATTATCGAGATTTCGCTTCGCCGCTTATTTAGAGCCCGTTGTATAATATGCGTGTTTTGTTTTAATAGCCCAATGGTAAGACAAATAAATAATGTATAGCGAGTGTGGAATGGATAGGAGATGTAAGATACTCGTAATACCTCGCCCAGTTATGTCACGTGTGCTGTTGGTGTCAGAGGGGCCAAAGATTTCAAGAATACTCAGTTCTTCTGCAAAACACAATATCAAAACCTTTTTGGCAAATATAGTTTTATTTGAAGGAAAAGTTTCGTATTTTCTTACGTTCAATTAAGATAGTATTATAGAAATGGGAATAACAAGGCACAGATTTGCAAATTTTTAACTATTGGTGACATTTGTTCTTATCAAACTATATATAAGACCTAGGACAAAATAATTTTTTTTTGTACTTATTTCAAACCTTCATGATATATCAGAAGTATAGACACTCTGATTTATCCACCCAAGTACAATATACCTGGACACATTTTGATCTTAGGGTATGGTCCTCAGAGGCTGCATTTTGAAAACTCTTCCCATACACATATTGTCTGGAAAGAGGGGTTTAGGACGTATAGTTTCCCTGAATTATACTCTCAAGTACAATACATATCTACACTTGGATGTGGCCCTGGGTGGAGACCTTGGACGAAGCTCTCGACAATGCTTGGGTGAGACTTTGCCTTGATAATGCTCTAGCTTGCCATCCATCCACACTCAAGTACAATATCTGTCAGCCATCTGGGTTGGAGGAGAGTTTCTCCTAGGACCACGTATTTGGAAATGTCCCCTCCCTCATCCCATACTCTAGTTAAAGGATCTGACTGGGCTATGCTGGAGATCTTCGCCCGTTAAAGGGAATCTCCCTCTCTCCCCTCAGTGATGGAATGGGAAGATTCCCTGGCCTCTCATTGGACGATAAATCTGTGGTAGAAAGCCTACCTAGGCTAAAAGGCCACGATAAAGAGGGACTAAGAGACATTTTTGACCAATGGGAGTCTAGCAAAATCAGTTTGTGGTAGATAGCCGATTTTTCTGCTTACTATAACATTTATTTGATGATGAATAAACATTACATTCATTTAAAAAAAACTTCTCAACAAAGTATACTCTGAAATCTCAAATTTAACATACTTAGTCTAAAATACTTTTATAATCCAATAATAGGGTTAAAATATTGTTATTATATAATCAATAAATATTGCTCTTTCATCAAAAAACTATTTAAAATATCTTTGACTGATCCTCATTAAATCAAGTTGGATTTTAGATTCAAATTAATTATGATATTATGTTATTGAAATACAATGTTTTAACATCAATGCAGTAATTAGAATTATTTTGTTTGTTTGAATATAGGTGTAAAAAGTTATTAAATTAGAAATTATTTATTCTAAGTAGACTATGAATATAATAGAAATATTAACCTAGCTTCAATAAATTCAAGTCCGGCACCTTTGCTAAGTCGGTAGTGTGTCTGTCTACTGAAGATTCCAGGCATTGACGAGAATTTCCCTTTAATAGTGATAAATGATGAATTAATGGCTGGGGGTTAGATGTTGTGTCTGTTCTAGATTTAAGTTAGTTTATAAGTTGTGTCCTGATAAAATCAGTGGGTTTATAAAATGCACGTTAAATATCTCAAATGGATAAAATGAAAAAAAATAATAAATTAAACTCCTCACGTCAAATTCACGTTGGTTTTTTTTCACAGTACAACATTTTTATACAATCATAAGATTCAAGGAAAGTATATCTTAATGTAATATAGGTTTAATATGTCAACATAAAAATTACCTTCAAATAAATAATATATCTACCAACAGATTTACTACAATTACATTTCCACATTTATTTACTGTATAGGTGTGTAACGCGTAAGTTATTTGGTTTTTTATTTGGAATGTTGTGACTCTAAGCCTGTAATGTTTGGAATAGTTTAGCTTATTTGTAGTAATTTGAATTTAAAACATTAGTAGCTTCTTCCTTTTCTTTTTACCACCACGTCTCCTAACTACGCAAATGTGTTAGGTATAAAGAAGGTATAATTGAGACTATGTGTACCGACATTGTCGTGAGGAGAGAATGGAAAATCACCAATAGTACAACCATCAGGGATTAGATGCTCTATCTTCCCGTTAATGGCAGCCAGTCTATTGCGAGAGTGACTCCTTATACCACGCAGCCAGTCTATTGCGAGAGTGACTCCTTATACCACGCAGCCACATAAGCAGGTCATTATTTAGTTCCTAAAAAATATTAGAACTATCGTAAAAATGCTTTCTATGATAATAATAATAAGTGCCTAAAATTTTAAAGAATATAGTTTACAAATTTAGTAAACAATGGCAATGTAGTAAATAAACGTATATTATAATTTTGTTATTAATATTACATTGATATTTTTTAATCTTGATTTCAATACTGAATGCATCCAATTATATTATAGACTAATAGTTTCCCTTTGATACGATATTGACACATACATAATCTGTATTTTCAGAATAGCTTATTGTGTTATTATAAGACCAACGTTAGGTAGACATTTGGCTTGTAAAAATATTGGGAAAATGGTGCTACAGTAGCCCCATGGCTTATTTGGTGCTGACTGACAGCTCACAGCCGACAGCTGATGGCTTTGAAAAGTTACCAGACCAAATTATGTATCCCTACGCCGAGCCATATGATCTGCAAAAACATGTGTTTAGCAGCTGTCACTTCGTACAGTCAAAATTTAAGTATATACTTAAATGTTGACTTTCAGAAGTCATACTATACTATAAAGCCACACGTCTCTGTCATCACTATACTATATAGCCACGTGGCTGACTGACTGACTCACTCACTGACATTAATATTCACCCACTTCCAGATGAGCCAGAAATTGAAAATTTTGCAAACATATATCTTCTAGCCTGTGACTAACGGGAAAATTCCAAAAAATTACAAAATTTTAGTTTCAACCCCCGAAGGGGAATATTAAAATATCAATTAGGGTGATTCGTCCTTTTCATTTAGCGTGGAGATGCAAAGCCGTGGGAACAAATGGTTATTTTCAAGAATCTTTATTGTTTTGCAATTCTATTTTTACTAACGGTTTGTTCAAGAATAGAAGCATGTTGATTATGTTCTACTTTTTATACACACACCGCCTCTATAATTTTAACAGTGATCAAATATCGATAAAATTGACATTTTACAATAGAAAACTGCCAGATTCATAACAAAATATAGTAAACTGTAATACTTAATAAACATCGAACATTACCTTAGAAGGGGTGTTGAAAATATTAACATAAAAAATTCACTTTGTCTTGAGAAAATTGTATTTCCAATCGTATGAATTTTCCGCAAGACCTGTCCGGTAGCACCATCTATGGTTTCCGTGATCCATCTGTTCTTGATGGTGCGGAAGGATACTTTTGTCATTTGTGAAGCCACGGCACGCGTTTCACCCTCCCGCCCACCATCCCACAAAATAGGTTTTAGACATGCATTCGACAGGGCCAAGGGCCTTATATAATATTTGGTTGATGATATATACAATTAAATCTGAAATAAGATTAAAAATCTTAAACATTATATTTTTATATGTATTTTTAGACACCCGCTTTAAGGGGGTGTCCAACAAATTCCAGGTGGTCTGGACCCCCCACATTTCTACGCCCTTGATTCATGGTAATTTACGTTGCTGGCGCCTGTGAAAAATAGGTGTAGTAATAATAAGTAATTATTACACATCTAGTTTCTCAAATATACATTATAATAGGTACTCCATTTACCGTAGCTACCTCGCTCTTATTTAATCAATTTACTGTGTAACCATCACATATTATTATGATAGTTAGGGTTACTTTACTGAAGGTTAAAGCTAGATTAAATTGATTTATTTTACTAGTTTTAACTATTACAAATGGTTCTTATATCTATACTATGATTAAATTATTTTTAAATAAGTCGCCAGGTTAAAGGTTTATTTTGGTAGTTATTAAATCTACTAAAACCAATTTAAGACGATATTTATGCATCAAGGCTGAAGCTGTCACTTTTAATTGATATTATCATTACCTACAAAATAACACAAATAATTAATATAGTAAAATATTATCAATTTTAGCCACAGTAAATTAAGTTTGAATTTTCTAAATTGTTCTTCCCACCAAACTCACTGTATAGGAGACTGGAAGTAGCCGTACACAAAATCAATAAAAAGGCACTACATTGTTAGAAATTATTATTGGAGCTTTTGTCCTTCTTAGAAGAGTAACAGGAAAAGCTGAGAATAGGCCTCCCCTGGGTCTTTTATTACCTTGGATGACGTCACTTTGGTATCTTAAACGCTCCCACGCTTAGACCACCCTTGTTTGAAAACTATCCTTTATTATGGTGCTTTGCCCAACTAAAAATAAAACCCTTTTGAAAATTTCCTTAGCACGTACTCTCATTCAAACCCCCTCAATTACCTGCAGGCTCTCATGTGGCTAAACTAAAATTACCCTATCATACGTATTGGAACACCCTAATAGTTCTCCTGTCAGGACATTCTTCTATTTCATCTGAAATGCGTCATGTAACTACTCATATATATATATAATATCATAATTAATTTGAATCTAAAATCCAACTTGATTTAACGAGGATCAGTCAAAGATATATATATGTATAGTTCCGTTCGGCGACTAGTAAACGTTTGTTGAATGAAACTATACATATCCGCTGGTGGCGCACATTTCAAACAAAGAATTTTAAATACTGTACTTTCAGTGCCTGTTTTATTTGGAAAGTTCTGTATTATTATTATTATTATTATTATTATTATTATTATTATTATTATTATTATTAGCACCACGTCTTACTACCCGCTCGGGTTGTACGCACTTACGCTAATGTGTAATGGTAGGGTGATTATGAGATGAAATGAAGGACCTACAGTTTAACGTGGAATCCGAACCACGGCGGAGGCCTGGCATTCCACACATTCACAAGTTGTAGTTAATACACGTCTTGTCAGAGGTGAAGGAAGGGTTTGGAAATCAGATAAATCTGTGCGAAACCGAGGGTTGAACCCCGACGCCAGCACACGTTCTGTAGTAGATATACATAATATACACTAATATAATTTGACTAAATCATATATATGTATTTGTATTCAGACAGTATTTATAATTTATATCGATTATTATGTTTATGTGAATATAAAAGATGCTACACTATTGTTCAACTCAAAATTACTGCTACATTTATTATTTTGCTCAAAATATAACTTTTATATCAATGACAAATTTTTATTATTTTCAGATGAGTTTTGCTAAAAACATTTATTATTACATTTATTTTCTTTCTGGCAGCTAACAATAATTTTTCATTAATGTAGGCCTAAACACTGGTTTCGTGGTATAGTGGTCAGAACCACTGGCTGTTGTCCTAGAGGCCCAGGGCTCGATTCCCGGCCTGTACCGTGGGATTCTCCGGAAAGGGGAACAATCCCATAGTCCCCAGGGTTTGGCTGGTTGGGTTTAGGTTAAGTTAGGTTTAATAGTTTCCACTGGTTTCACACCCTCATACTCACTATCACCTTCATCTCAGCTCCTCTGGACATGGAAAGAGCCTCCACGTAAAGGATGCACGATTAGTACATTCTGGGGTTCCCCGGCCAACCGTAGGTTAGTACTGGCTAATCTTTCCGCAAAACTGGGCTACGAGTGATGTAGCCCAGACACGCCATGACTTGTATTATCTATTTAAACCATTAATAGTATAAAACAGTAAATTACGGGACATTTCTAACATTTGCAATGCAAAATCTGGTTGCAAGTTGTTTGTGGTGACCTTTGCGATGTGATCTGGAATACTGAAATAAATTTATAGCTATCGTCCATGTACTGTATATAGTGTACTGCACATGCTGTTAATAAATGAGCTAACTCATTAAGATGATTACAAAAAATAAATGTTACTGTCGCTCTTCCTAAATAAACTAGCAGCCCATCCCGGCTTCGCACGGGCATAATAATATAATAAAAGAAAATACACAATGTTTTACAGTGAGTTTCTAAAA